>JAQJVL010001188.1:0-235256 GCA_035578905.1 Stictocephala bisonia | reverse complement strand
TGAAAAAGGAATAAATGGAAACACTTTTCATTTTTACACGATATTGCATTTAGTCTGGTTTTAAATATTTAGTGCCTGAAATTATAGACGAGAACTGGGTATTTCCACAACTATCCGAACTATCTACATTTCACAAATAACGCTGAAAAGGTTATACCATCTTACAATATGTGCATATTATATCCAAACCATATCCAGTAAGTTTATTACTGTCACTAGATGACCGCTTAACAGTAAACCTTTATTTTTATAATATCTAAAGTTAAAATACTCTCTATCATCAAATACACTAAGTCATAACAAAGCTTTGCTGGGTTTAGCTAGATAATTATATTTATATGTCACTTATAGCTACTTTTTTTAAATACAACAAACAAAGTATTGTTAAGACCGTCAATAGAATGTTTATAAACAATTGTATATTTAGCTAAGTAGCTAAGTATTGTCATATTTACTATATACTTTATATTAGCGTTAAATTTATTATATATTTAATAAATGTATGAAAATATATAATACAGTCATACTTGTAATATTCAATCAGTTGTCTGTTCATTTTAAAACAACTAAATAAACGTTCATCCTAGATTCAATTTGAATTGAATTCAAGAGATAATATCAAAGTTTTAGCTTAAGTAACATCGGGTATAATATAAAAACGACTTTATTATTCTGTATTTTTTTTAGTTTCCTTTTAAAATGTATATATTATTAAATTATACATTTTATACATGTTATTTATACATTATAAAAGTTATAATGTTACTTCATTGTTTATTTAATAATCCATATTTTATTAGAACAAAATAATTTTAGTTTAAAATTATTAAGAAGAGATTTTGTTTTCTTTAATTAAATTCTGGAAATATCAGTTTTCAGTCTAGTCTGAATATATAAGAATATGGAATGTATTGTCCTTTTCTCCATCATACACAGGAAGTTCAATTTCCAGCGAAAGCAGGTAGATTGATAACAGAGATAAACACGTTCATATGTCAGTGTAGCATTCTTTTTGCGCCAGATTTTCGTTCCAAGTATCTCACTTAAGTAATACAATATATTTTGTTGTTATGTATATCCTTATAATAATAACATATGTACTAGTTTAAAAAAATATTTTAACTGTTCAAATATTTTTTAGATATATTTTTATTTATTTACATTAAGTTATAATAAATGTTCAGTGAAACCGGTGATAAACATTTACACAGGTAATAGTAGTTTAGATGAAAAAATGTGAATCGGCCCACCCACCCTATAATACACACAGTGGACCACCCACCTGGCGTATTGGTGCTTTTAAGTGTTAATTTACACAAGCTTAGTTAGCAACCTTTCGTTCTTAAATTTATAATGATATACATCATATGGGCTCCTAATGGGTTATGTACGTAGAAATACATAATCATCCACTTAGTTAGCCATATTACCATAAAAAATAGTTATGAATGATTTCCCTGAATACAAACATTACTTAAAATAAAACTAACAATTGTCATAAAAATCGTTTTAAAACTATTTTTTTATCAAGCATCCTTAAGGTAAGGACTTGGTCTACATAATAAATACATATCAGATAGTTACATATTTTTTATTTAATTAATACCTTTATTATACCTTAATTAATAATTATTCAGTAAGATGTTTCGTTACTAACTTTCGTAATTTAATTTAAAAAAAAAAAATAGCTAAATGGTTTTGCATGAAATTAATTTTTGTTTGAAAAAATAACTGTGTTATTCCATGTTATAAATTTAAAAACTATTTTTTTACCAATAATAAAGTCAACATGTTATTAAAGGGACCCTAAAATGATAGTAAAATGAACACCTGTATAAAACCCGTTGTCATCAGTTGATTGTGGGGTAAAATTGTGTGGTGGAACGCAGTCTTGGGAATGTTGGCATGTGGGTCGTGCTGAAAATGGGGTAAACTTTTACCTCCATTTTACTGAGTGCTCCACTGAACGTCTTGTTCTTTGAGCGTTTATTTTGGTTCATATACAGTTTCCTCTTGAATAATGAACAATAAAACAAATTTATATCCCATAATTTTAAAACGTCATGGTTGACTTTCTTCGTAAAATTTTCCTCGCTCCAAATCCATATCCCCATGGCCCTCCGTTCATTGGTATACACCTATCATGAACTCCTCGTGGTCTGTCCTCCCTTAAGAGATAACAATGTGACAATCGCTTGGAAAAGTATATTTTTTTTCTAATATTGATGAACTAAGTATCGTTGATCCATCAATGATGATTGAAAACTTAATAAACTTTCCAAAGACTTTCCTTCCACACTGTAAAAAAATATGGTTTGACACGAAAAACTAGACTTTACTTCGAAATTCCCATTGAAGTAAAGTAACTGGAACCCATTTTTATTCTATCTTCCTAAACATTTTCACAATTCAATTAATAGCCATTATTATAGCACAAAATACATTAAAATAACTTGTATTGGGAAGTGTAAACAGTTTTAAACTGTTAACTTTAGTTCAACCCCAGATTTACTTGGACCTTAACATTACTAGAGGTGTTTCTTACATGGAAAATGATTTCAACTGTCCGAAGATATCTAAATTTACCAAAAATAATTCATTTCGAGCAGTAATAAATATTTGTCAAGCATATTCTTTTGCTGAATATAAAAAGTAAAAAGGCAATTGTATCAGTACCTTTTCTCAATATAAATGCACGTTATTATGAAATGAAATGCACTAGTGTATGTTTTTTTTTTTTTTTAATCTGTTTTGTTGTTTAGTTTTAGTAATCTTAAAATATATTTTTATAGTGCAAATATATTTTTAAAATTGTAATATATAAAATGAAATAAACCGTTTTATACGAGAAAACATCTAAATTGAAATTTTCTAACATAATACATAAATTAATTTATTTGAAAATACTACAACTTTTGCACGTTACATTTCCATTAGGCGTAAAACTGTTTTAGAATAAGTAAATTGAACTTTTAGTTTTGTTGCTTAGTGTACTCGTGTTGTATACACATCTCGTCTTATTGTTGTAGTTAACTATAGAGGAAATAGTTTTGAATAATTGTGCATTTTGCATGATACGTATAAACAAGTACTAAACATTCTATCTATGTAATGTGTGCTATACTGTATTTTTAGTATATTTTACTTAGCTAAAAGGTTTCCATCAGTTGTATTTTGGAGGCAGACCAGTTAAAAATAGGTATGATAATTTAAACGTAATAACTACTGCTTATATGCTACTATAGCTAAAAATATAAAAAAACAGCATATAATTTAATATATAAAAGTTTATTATAGACATTTATAAATAAATATTATTGTTATGGCTTATTAATATATCTGGTTTAGGAATTTTGTGAGTTTAATTTTAAAGCAGTACTTTAAGTGGGTCAAATTTGTATCAACGTATATTTGAAACTACAAAATTAAAATACATCCTAAAAATACAGGAAAATTTCATAAGATATTATCTCATAACAATATCAAATTAATGTAAAAAGCCAGGAAATGTAGTCATTACTGACTTAATTGAAAAATTTTACGTTTTACTGTTAAATTACTTTAGTAAAATATGTTTAGTAATTGTTAAATAATGTATTGTTAGGTAAATTTGATTATAAATCTTTATGTTTTTCCAGGGTAATATTTTATGATTAACGTGTAAATATCCATAAAACATTCACTTCATACTCCATTAATCTAATTGAATAACAGACTAATCTACAATAATTATGCCAGAAATGATGGAACTTAAAATATATTCAGTTTGTTCTAAATTTAATACATATAGAAGCACTTAACATGAAATTCAAATGCCAATAAATATAAGTTTCCATTTTATAAAAATTACTTAAATCTCTAAATGCCGGACTAATCCCTGACAAAAACGAACAAATCTGCTTATTCTGAGATTCAAGTTAAGCTACTTACAGTAATAAAATATAACATATTATAGTCTGAAACCTCTGGTCAATATAAATATGTGTTTTGGATGTTTTACAGTCCTGAGTTTTGTGTTCATATACTCATATGTAGTTAAAATAAAGAGCTCTTTCAGAGGAAGAGTTGACCTTAGTTCTTACATTCTTACATATGAGACGCCGACACAACGTTGTTGGCATTTTAAGGCGAATATGAATGGTTATATAATTTTAGGATAAGTATATATGAGTGTAGTCTGGTTACTAACTGAGTTCAACTGTTCCTCAAAAAGGGCAATTTAAAAATAGCCCAACAGCCAGGGCAACTAAGGGACCTACAGCTTTACGTAGAATCCGAACCACGTAGTGCTGGTCTGATTTTCAGCTAATTGACAAGCCTGATACTCAGTTATCTCCCTCACACAACTGTAAAATGATTACCACCCAACATGGACACCCCAGATTTCTCTAGTAGTGTCCACGCCGATAGCAACCATCAAGCGGACGCCATGTCGGTATTAAAACCCTACGAAAAATATTTTATAAAATTTTAACTCTATCCAACCGAACAGAAATGTATCCAAACAAACATCACATGACTATACTACAGTTTATGACAGTAAAATACTGTCTAAAGTATATTTTGTTTTTGACAAAACTATGGCCATTGTATTAATTATAATATTTAGAGTTTACCAAAAGTTTTACCCATTACATCCAATTTATAACATTTTTAAGTTTCTAGTTGGTATACAACTGTAACTTTTGATTAGCAAATATTTCACAATGAAAGAGCAGATTGTAATTTGGTTAGATTTATATTTTAATGTATTTAAAAAAAGATAATTGAAAAACATATAATCCATTTAAAACTTCATTTATTAATCAATTATAAAATGGTGGATTATTTGGAGGAGAATAAAAAATTTTATACATGTAAAATTTTAGCACATTCATTAAAAATTCAATGCAGATTGCCGTTTTAATTTATTATTTATTTTAGTTATATTCCGGCATTGTTAATAATATAATTAACTAATATAAAATACAACGAAGTCAAGTTAATTTTTTTCAAACTATTCTCTGAAATCCAACTAATAAATAGTTCTATAAATGTATAGTGAATAAAGTGAATCATAGAGGATTAAATTATTAATAAACTAATTTGGTGACATTTCGATCGATAGATTCTCGAAATAAGATCAACATTAAAAATTCAAAACATGAAAATACTATATTTCAAAACTTCATTTTACAAGTGTTAAAATGCAATAGATTCTATCATCATATTACGTTCCCTTGCAAAAGGGTTGGTTTATGATACCCCTGCTAATAAAGCAATACGTCACAGCTGTGGTCAAGTGACTAATGACAGGACCTAGCTGTACGACGTCACAGACGGCGTGCAGCCGATGAAATGTCAACAACATCATGGAATTTCCATAACTTGATTAAGGATACTAATCCCTCCTTATTATAACACTATTTCCCATTTTTTTCTTTTTTCCAGTAAATGCTATTCAAATAAATGGTAAATGTTCTTACAGAGTATATATTGTGGAACCATACATAGATGCAGATTTTTTTAAGTAGTGTTGTTTTGTTTTATTAGTATTTGACCTGAGGTTCAATAAAGTTTTAGTACATTATCGTATTTTTTACGAGAGTAAAGAAATATATATTTATAAAATACATAAATGTATAGGTAATTTATTTATAGTTAAATATTTATTGCTTCATAACGTAACTAAAACTTCGAATACAACGACAGCGTCGCCTTTCAAAGCGTGGCTATAAGCGATGTCACATGAAGTTTGTCAAGAAACCGTAATATACAGGTATAAAGGAGTAAAATATAATCTGTAGTATGGTTTTCAATTTTGGTTTATTTTGCCGTTATCTTCCATTTTGCTTTAGTAGAGTAACTGTTTAGTTATTTCATAAACTCTTTACAATCATGTTATGAAACTTGGAAATAAGTTAAAGATTTTAAATGTAAAAAATTATTGGTTTTTCTAATCAATAAAATTTTAAACTGGTGGCCATTTAAAAACAACAAATAAAATATAAATAAATTATTAAAATTCATAAATGTAGTGAAACACCGATTTGTGTTTAATAAAAATCCCCAATATGTTACACCCACCCATCCAACCTTACACGTACGGTGGTACTGTCCCACCCACACACACTTTTTTTACAGTGGTATGACCCACCCACAACCCTTACACGTGCTTAGTAAAAATAATTTTAGATAATGAACTTTATAAAGTTAATACGATGTATTTACACTGGTAACATCATATGAAAGACATTACGATTTGTTGATAAAGTGTTTTCTTCAACATTTTAAAGGTACAGGGTCTCTTTTAGTACAATTTGTTTGTTTTATCAACAATAAAATATAAGTATATAAAAATATAATTCTGATGTATTCAGTGAGGGGCGATCCCTTGTTAAGTAGAAGCGTTACTAATATATTTAGTTCCTATCATAATCAAGATAATGTACCAACTGAGATGCTGTCAAGACTGTCAGTCTTGTAGCTGACTGAAGCCAATCACAAAACCACTGACATGTCGACTGCATTATAAATCACTTGTCTCTCGCAGCAAAATGATTTAAACAATTCAAATTTTACACAATATATTTACTATTTTTCTCTTTTGATAAACAAAATACATAGTTAAAAATGACGATTTACATGATTTTTATAAGTGATATTTATAAGTGAACTGTAACACTTAGTTGATATGGAAGCCCTTTTGGCGATTAAAAGTAGGCGCACAATATCTGATTACCGGCCTGAAAGACCCGGTAGGGTTAAAGAAAACCAGTACACTTAGATGTTACATATTATATAAAGTATTGAGTTGAAAATTTTGATATGCTTCACTGATATAGAGTTTAGTGTTAAAACTTTGATAAATAAATACAGTAAAACTGATAATATAATTAAGATATA
Source organism: Stictocephala bisonia (assembly GCA_035578905.1). NCBI lineage: Eukaryota > Metazoa > Arthropoda > Insecta > Hemiptera > Membracidae > Stictocephala > Stictocephala bisonia. Next base: position 228,371 of record JAQJVL010001188.1, on the reverse strand, counting down.
ACATATTAAGTTTCTTTAATAATATAAACAGTTAACTTTAAGGCCAAAGGTATGTTTGTACTCTGTTTACATTGAAAAATAACTTTACCTTGTCAATGCTACTAAACACAGAACTTACTCTAGTTGAGATTACCTTTGTCGGTTTTAGACCTCCCTCAGATCGAAACCTTTAGATACATTCATTAATTATGTGAGTTATTTTTCTCCGTAGATATTTTAATTTAATTTTATTAGTTTAAAAAATTTTATTTGTTATGAGATAATTTTTTAAGTGCACATTATAAGTAAAGAGTATGTTATTTAATTTGGAAAGCGTTATCTGAAGCGGGTGTGCCTAAAAAAATCATTAACCTCATAAAAGAAATATATAGAAATTACAGATGCCAGATAGTACACGAGGGTAAATTATCCTGTCCATTTGAAATTGGAACTGGAGTAAGACAAGGCTGTTTGCTTTCACCAATACTATTTCTTATGGTTTTAGATAGCATAATGAAACAAGTTGTAAGTAGGCCCAGGGGTATACAGTGGGGACTAATGGATATACTGGAGGACATAGATTTTGCGGACGATCTATGCGTAATGTCCCAAACACTGAATGACATGAAAGGAAAGCTTGAAGACCTTCATAACAAAGGAGAAAAAGCTGGCCTAAAAATAAATTTTGAAAAAACAAAAGAAATGAGGATAAATAATAGAAATAATCAGCCACTGGTGGCGAATAACAAACTTATTGAGCAAGTGGAACAATTCCAATACCTGGGAAGCATTGTTTCTAAGACGGGTGGAACTGATGAAGATGTAACCAGTAGGATTAGGAAGGCCAAAGGAGCATTTGCCCAACTTGCACCAGTTTGGCGATCAAGTCAAATAAGAAGAAAGACAAAATTAAGGATTTTTGAAACCAATGTAAAGACGATCCTTCTATATGGCTGCCAGACATGGAAAGTCACTAAAACAGTAACAAGTAAACTGCAAGTCTTCATAAATAAGTGTCTCCGAAGAATCTTTAACATATACTGGCCAGATAGAATTTCAAACGAGGAATTGATGCGAAGAGCAAATGAAAATCCTATTGGTGATACCATTAAGAAGAGGAAGTTTGGGTGGATAGGCCATACACTAAGAAGGCCCATTAACAACATCAGCCGACAAGCCCTAGATTGGAATCCCCAAGGAAGTAGAAAGAGAGGAAGACCGAAGATAACTTGGAGGAGGTCAGTCGAGAGGGAGATTGGAGAGAAAGGCAAGAGTTGGGAAGAAGTAAAGCAGCTGGCACAGGATCGGGTGCGATGGAAGGCATTTGTTGCAGCCCTACGTCCCCCAAGGGAATACAGGAATTAAATAAAAAATAATAATGTTATTTAATAAAATAATCGGTATGTATTATATTTAATATTATTAAAAATGTAAGAAATACATTATGCTAAATATTGTATTGATAGTCAATCATTTGTTGAGAAAATGTTGCTTAAATAATGTCGAGGGATTATAAAACCACTTTTAAAGAAGTTGTAGTAAACGAATCAAGTGAAAGTGAGGGTAACGTTTCGTAAATGTTGGCCAGATATAAATTGTTTGTCAGAACTTCTTATTTTAAGTTTTTCCATTTGTGCTGCTTTTTTTAAGAGTATTAACTTTTTTACAATCAAATTTTTAAAAAGATTTAATGTTAGTGTACTCCTTGATTTATTGTTGGTCAGTACTTAAGATTTGATGTACTTTATTTTCAAAATATTAGCGCAACATTCCTGTTTAAATAAAACATATTTTCTATTGTAAATACATTGTCAAACACATATATGACAAACAGGACCATAACATACTAATATAAAGTTAAGCTGCCTTCGCTATTACGGTGATCAAAACCTACTAACAGCAATTTTTTAATTTTTAACTCCCAAAATTTTCCAAATAACATACACTTAAAACTCACATCTAAATAATTTCAAATTTTAAGGTTTCTCAAATATTTTCCCAACAAGCTTTTTGTCTCTTTCAACGACTCCAAAAAGATCTAGATTATATACATTCAAATTATTAAATTAAAAAAAAAACCAATAAATTTTAATTTCAACTAGGCCTTTCGCCAGCAACGCTAGCATCATCAGGCAGTACAACTTTAAATAACCAAACAAAGTTGTGTTGCCTAATATTGTTTGTTTGTATATTTTGATAGTTCATCGTCTCCTGAATAATTTCATATTTGATAAAAACAAATTTAACAAATACAAGTTATTATTTACTTAATAATATACGAGTAATATTATAACAAAAACATTATTTTATTTCTTTTCAGACATTATTATAACTGTTTTAAGTTTTTTTTGTAATGTAGGAAGTTATTAAAAACAAAAAAACAAATTTTATGATTAAGTTTTGTCTTCTTACAGTAATCGTCAATTTGTGAGAGCACATAAAACACTTGTGTCTGTAAAATTATTCAGACAATTAAGTACTTTGCCCCCTAAAACCAAACAAGGTTCGTAAGTCAGCTGATTGCATTCATTATTCAACGATCTTCCGTGAAACACTTTGTACCGTTTGTGTTTTATAACGAACCAGCTGACAATTGGAAGCTCTCTAGCAGCTTTGTCGTTTAAATAACGTCAATTGTGTTTGGATGGAAAATAATAGTATCGAATAGAGCCAAAATAAATGCCTACCAGCATATTATGGAAATCATTATTTATTAGTAACAGTAATCAGACATATTAAAAACAAGATTAGTACTTCTTATGTCATAGATTTTGAACTACGTTGCTTTTTGAAGTGTGAAATAGAATTTTCTTTGATGTCTTATATTTTCCATCGACCGTCGTGGTCCAGTACTGTAACTCAACTATTTAGAGATTTTAGGCGATATATTCTATGCTCGGTCTTCCTAGTACCGAAATGGCGTCTGCTGAATGGTTACTATCGGTGTGGACACTACTAGAGAAGTCACCCCAGTCCAAGGTCAGAGTCTGAGTACAGTGCAGGAAAGAGCACTGAGTAACAGGCTTGTAAATCATCTGACAATCAGACCACTACTACGAGGTTAGGATTGGACGTACACTTGTAGTACCCTTAGCAGCGTTGGCTATGGGGCTGTTGATAAAAGCCCATTTCTGAGCATAAATCGTACTCAGTTAGTGACCAGGCTACACGAGTCATCCACACTCATGTAATAAGTCATATTTTCCTTAAAAACATACACACAGTTTTTTTGGTTTTTCATAGCTGTGGATAAATAATATTTATTTTAAAAGTCATTTAGAATTGTAATTCAAAATGCCTAAGGAAATTGAACCAGGTTAGGAGGTGCAAAGATTCGTGCCATCTACAACATATTCAACCCATTGTATGATTTTCAGTAATTTTCTGTTATTAATATCCCCATAGCGTGCCTAAGTTGTGAATAGACCAAAAATCGCAAATATTTTAATTGGTTATAAATTTAAATAGTATATCGCATTAATTTTATTGTTTTTGTTAGTTAACATTAAACTTGTTTTGTATGTACTTTAAAACTAGCAAGAGAGATTGTTTTAGTTACAAAAAAGAAAATACCAATCTCCTTCTTAACCTTACTCTGCCGTTTTCCCATAGACTATTGATTTGTGCAAGGAACCAGTACCGTAGAATGTGAATATTGCTGATAAATCTTCCAGTCTAGACCTGATTTAAACCTGCGCTATCTCTAAACATAGCTCAAAGTCCTGACGCCTTAGCCCATTTTAGACTGTTACTTCTCTTATATAGTTAGTTATGAATATGTTATATAGATTTCTATATCACTTATCTGCTCTGACTCAAGTAAAGGCAAATATACTGCTCCTACTAAGAGTGAATGGATAAATATAGATTTGGAACAAACTAAGATAGCCTAAATACAAGTAAACTTATGAAGGTATTCCGATTATGTGACCTTTTATGAAGTCTTTGACTGATATTAATCAGACATTTTTGTAATTAAGAGAACGGATTCAACCAAATACGCTACAGTCTATTTGAAAAACATTTACGCCATAATTATGAAAGGCCATTTTCAATATATAACATTTTCTATCTGCATTTTTAATATTAATTGCGTATCTATCGAAACATAAGTTTAACCTCTATTTTTATTTATTTTCAAATGAAATAAGTATTATTTAATTAGTTTATTTATTAAGGCAGTAGAGAAATGCCTACAATAGATAGTGCCTTGAGTTCTGCATAGTACTCTGCTAACTACATAAAATCTACATAAAACATAATATCTAAAATAAATATTGCATTTGTCGTGATGTAAAAAATTGACTATTTTAGTGGCATATGATCCAAAGATCTAAAAAAATTTAACTTTTGTATGTCCCAAGTCATGTTATAGGACTACTACACTAAAGCATACTAATAATTAGATACTAGCACGAATTCTGTATATAATTTGTATCTTGAAATAATAAACAAAATGTATTAAAATTACATTCATAATTTTAAATTATAGGCCACAACATTTTATTTACTGCAGTTCCTAAAAAATCAATCATTACGTACATAAAATATACAAAATGTCGATAGGGCATGGTCAGCCAGAAAACGTCACTAGAAAATGTCAAAAGCATAAAATGTTTGAAGCATTATAACTAGATGTCAATCAAGATCAATTTCTATAAATTTCTTAAATGAATTATGCTAATGACAAATAATATTTTCATTTTTTCTAAAAAGGCCTAAATATATTTTTTATACTCTGTATAAAAACACTTATTGTAATGACAATTTTGCAATTTATGTTTCATGCATTTTAAATCTAGTTAACAAACCTTTAAACTGAGTTTTAAGTATTGGTTATTTTAATCATTCATAAACCAATGATACAAATTAATTATATTTACTAGCAATTCAAATTGACTTTTACAAAGAGGCCTATAACCAACTTCTTAGGGGGCTAAGTGACGTTGATATGTATAGTAGGCGATATGCTGTTGTCAGTTCTACTAAACGCCCTCTCAATGGTTGCCATCGTACTGGACGAGTCTAACTGTCTATGTGAGTTATGGCCAAACATAAGATGTGTTCAATGGTCAGAAAATCATGTCTTTACTACATAGTTGTTAATACTAGACTTACGTAATACGTATTCGCTCATACTTCATTGATCGGTATCTTAACGACTGTAGATTATATGGACAATTATGAGGAGCGAACGAGTCTGATGAGTGTAAATGAATGAGTGTTGTATTGTCGGTACTGGTGGTACAGTGCTGTAACCCACCTACATGGGGACAAAGTGTTTGGGTGATTGTAGGCGATAGGTTGGATGCTCGGTCCTCTTAAAAATTCAGGGGTGAAATTAAAATGCCATACTTTATAACGGAAATTGAATACATAGTATTAATTAATATATAGTAATATATAATATTATATAGTAATTTCAGAGGGTAAGGCTAGTTTGAATGCAATGTGGTTTAAATTGGAAAAAACCCTTCTAGCCAAAATATATGTAAACAATGATTTGCTTCTTTAAGAGTATCATTTAATAAAACATAAATATTTGATAAATTGTTCTGAACTAAATGAAATCCCCCCAAAAATATGACTTATATGTAAACATTTATTATCAAGGAATTATTAATGGAATAAATATATTGCAAACGTTTTCATCCAGTAAACTACGTTAGTGTAAAATCAGTGTCAGTAAAGTTATATACTTAATGATATATCAAGTATATATTAAATATATTACTATAATATTATTAGTACATACTACATATAATATATTAGTCCATAATAATAAAGTTATATACTTAAAAATAAATCAAAGATAATATATGGTTGAAATCGGTAGGTTTCTCTCACTTCTTGTCAATTTGGTTCAGCAAGATGATACACTGGATATTTTTCCAGTGGTCTATATGACTAAATATGTGTCGTAAGTGTTCAGTTGTTGGTCGTAAAGTTACAATAACTGAAACATTAGCCATCAGTGACAGATATTGACTTTGGCAAGTCACTACTAGTCTTGGTTCAATCAGCACACCATGATTTTCGGCTTTGTCTGTTTCCCTGGTTAGTACAACCAGAAACAATGCCTGTAAACAAGTACGCTAAAACTTGCTCATTAGCATAAGACTGAAAGTTCAACAAATTATTTCTTAATTTTCTTCTAATATTACTTAATTGAGTAAATAAAACATTATTCAATAGTATTACAAAAACCAATAAGTCACGTACATGGATCACAAATTAACACGTAACGTCTGTACCCAATCAGGATAATTGTCCATATTATATTATTGATTATTCATAGTAACTTGAAAATATCCATTTGAATGCAGTAAAGAACTTTATGTTCACGAAAAACATGCTTGTTTTGCAAATAACGTGTAGAAACAACCGTTGCAATCCCGCTGGCTTGGCAGTTTACTAACTCAAAGAAAAAATAACTGTGAGTTCAGCAGGTTCTTTTGTCACGGTACGTACGTTTCAACCAACACAGCATTCTGTGTAGTGACACATAAACACAAGTGCATATGTTCCTATGCAGAGTCAATAAGTAAAATTTTATAAAAATTAGAATATAATGATAACTACAGTTCAAATATATTGATAAAAGTGTTGATGTAGGTATTAAATGTCCCACATTCACTAATATTTAGTATATTTAGATTGTTTACAACATTTCTATTTAAATATGCTAGTAACATACTTATCAAATCTAGATTATTTCAAATAAAATTTATTTATTAACTGTCCTAATCATAAAACTCTAGTTTTAAACAAATCAAAATGATTTATAGTGTATCCTATATATTAATTAAAAAACAACATTCAAATATAATAAAAGTTTTAATTTATTCTTTTGGTACAGATCTCGAAGCTTCCTTTTGTCAATACTAATTGTTGTTTTATTTTTTACAAGGTCATAGTCCTATTGAGCTTTTCTAATCCACATCGTATTTACTCATCTTAAGGTTGATACCATTTTTTGATCAAGTTTCTTCCCCAAATCATATAATACATTAGTATTTCATACATAATCAGCATTAACTTGGTATCAGTACCACATCATTAACTTTACCAACCCATAAATAATTAAATTTACAAATACGCATTTTGATAATCCAGGCCATACTATGTTATTTAGAGATATAATGCAATTCTGAGCCACCTGTAGGCATTGTGAGAAATGTTTTTTTTTAAAGAATTTTAAAATTTGTTTTATTTTTCCATTATGTATTTTTGTCATATGCAAAAGCTCACTATGGTTATAAAAGTTTTACTGTCTAATTGAGCCTGATGGTATTTGTACCAAACTATCAGTTTTGAACGTAAATTGTTTTAAGATGATTTCTCCAAATATAAGTAATTACTTTACATCTCAAATTTATATAATTTTAAAAAGGGTGATCCTAGTGAATAATAAAATGTACAAAAACATAACATAAAAGCACATATTTTGTTCATGCTTTACTGTCCTAAGCTACAACTCGTAAATTAAGAACGCCAATATATGTGAGTGTCAACTATATTCCCTACTGTAAACAGACGATAAATTACGTAAACGAAAGGAAAATACGTTAATTTTACCTTTTGTTTAAGAAATTATTAAAACTTTAGTTAGAAAAAATAATAAGATAATAATCACACTTTTGTGTACTAAAATTTAGGTTGTGAAGTGTAATTTGGGTGGGCCTTTGTGGAGAGCAAGGACAACACAAAGCATCACTCAATCACGTTCCCGACCACTAGCAACAAAGGGGAAGCTGTAAGGACAAGACAAAGCATCACTCTCGCTGGTTCCTGACCACAAACAACAAAGGCACTCTTTTAACAATCTATTTTGTATTATTTTATTCATCTACAACCATCAGTTTAATAACGTAGTTTTAATGTGTGATAATACTTTTTTTATTATTGTCTCTATAAATCCCCAATAAAAATATAATAGTTTTTATAACTTATCATATTTCTGAAAAAATTTTGAAAATAATATTGCTAATATAATAATGATACTTTGTACATGATTTCTTATACTACTTTGAGATTTGTTTTGAAACGTATATTGTATTCTGTGATGCGAAACAAAGCAAAACTACAAAATATATTTTGCAAATACATTACACTATTTTATACAAAACATTGTACAAACATATTACACAGTAATTTTAGGCTACATACACATAAAGCAATTCCAAATAGGCAAGGCAATAATTTATAAAATATGACTTCGGAATAATTTTCTTTTTCGTAAAATTACAAAACGTACTAAGCTGCCACATTTAACTTACGCCAAGATGGATGTCAAGTTGTACAAAGTAATTTAAAGTTGACTTTAATGTCGGATTCAAGTTTCTGTAGCCTTTTCTGTAGGTTCCTTTTTATCCTTAAGAATTTCATCTTAAATGAGCTACATAAAATGTTTTAAAGAAATAAGGAACCAATAATACATATAAACTCTAAGTGATAACGTTCTCTTTATCTTGTAAAATAACTGAAAAAATTTTGTGTTACTTTAAGTACATAAATGTAATATAAAATGATTATACTACTGTACATATAAAAGGCTCATTTACTATCTAAGTAATTTGAGACATTTCATTCAAATTAAAAAAAAATATTTCAAACAGGCGCGTTTGTCATGGTTATATTTATTATTCTAATTTTTATAGATGGCCGTGACTGATTCCTCAATGTGATGTTTTTAGAGTGCGCTTTAATTTTGGCATAAACAATTACATCTACTTTTCACTCACATAATAATGGGTTCAGAAGAAATAAGAATTATGTTTTCTGCATTGATTGTTGGTATGTATGTGCAGAAAGTCTTGTTAAATAAGGTGGTAATATTTACATTAATAAAGTAATATTATTGCAAGACTATAACCTTAACTTATATTATCTAGATTTAAATTAACTGTATTACAAACGTTCAATTAACGTGTAATACACGTTTTCTAAATAAATAAGCTGTTATATTCACATTTACCTCTAAGTAGAGTAGAGTTTTCAATCGTAACCATATGGAGTGGAATATAATACAAAACAACGATACAACACGATAGTAAAAATAACTATAAGGTAAATAAATAGAACAATGTTTAGTTACAAAGAAGAAGAACATTTAAAAAACATTTATTTAATTTTTAATAAAGTACTTATCTTATAAAACTTGCTGATTTCTCTGTGTAAATTACTTGTTAATCAGATAAGTATCAGAACAATACGACATGGTTCGGATTCCACGTAAAGTTTAAGTTCCTTGGGTTGCACTAGCTATTGGATTATAAATAACAGCCTTATCTGAGCATAAAATTGTTCCACTATCACATTCTGTTTGTGAATATTTAGTCTCGCTTGAAATCTTAGTTCTTAGTAATCATAGATCAAACATAATATAAACTGCGGAAGTAGATAATTATAATTATTAATATTATTGATGTAAAGAATCTTTGGTAAGTATGTACGATTAAAGTTTTGTTAACACTGGCTATTTAACGATTTGTCATTTTTTATTATATTTATAATATTTTATGTTATACCAAAGTTAAAATCGCAAATTTTCAATTGAAATGTATTAATTTACAAGTAAGGGTAAAGAAACATTTATAATACATATTGAAATCCAATATAAATAAATATGTTATATTAATTTATTGAAACATCTCATTCATTTAATAATATTAAAACTAACACTTTTAAATATCACCCAAGTTCTAAAAGTGTATGCACAGGTGAAATGTGACATCCATTCGTCAGTTTGAGCCCGTCATTTATTCAACATATCTGTCTCTGACAAAGTGTGGGATTTGAATGCATTAGCTGTACATGCTTCGGTAAGAATCCTTATTTATTTTATATATGGTATTATTTTCCTTCCCAACCTCTTTCAGCACAATCTTAACATCTCACAGATTCAATTCGCAACTTTAATTGGGCAATATTTCAGCAACAAATATCGAAATATAACCGTTCGTGTATTAATAGGTGGTTGTGTCAACAGTAAAACGCATTAACCAATGCTTGGATCTACATAATTAGTTGTACATTACATCTACATAATTGTAGACCAATCAATCCAACTGTGTGGAAGGTGGGTCATGAAGTTTAGTGTCTGCAGGTTAGTTTAGGTCGCTAGCTCTGATGTTATGATCCAGACCGATGTCCAATGCTCTATGATTGCCACATGCAGTGAATTGCTGGGGCCTAATTGGATATCTGACCAAACAATCCATAGATACTGTGAATCCCTCTGCAGTGCCATTTCCGATGATTCCTTCCTTGTTTTAAACCCTGTTATCATCCATGCGGTAAAGGTGCTACAGGATTTCGACCATTTCCTGGACCCTTTAAATGTCAAGTCTAAACGTTTTCTTGTGGCTCCTATAAACAATTCATGGTTCGTGGATAAACAGGGTGGTACTCACTGGAGTGTGCTTATGGCTGACTGCAGTAGAAAGGTGTTTTACTACTATGACTCCTTAAATAATTTGAACTTGGAAGATGCCAGAATTATCCATAGCAAGTTAGCCCTCTATTTAGACATTAAAGACTCAGATTTCAAAATTATGGATTATCAACAGCAAACAAACAATCATGACTGTGGTATTTTCTGTGTGGTTGCTATTGAATACTTCCTGACATCAATAATAAAGAAGAACCTCCCAGATTTCAGCCAAATATGCAAGTTACGATCATCAGAACTTGACTTGATTAAAAAACGTTCTATGATAGCATATATACTAAATAACAATTTTGGATCAAACAAGCAACTCGTCCTCTCTTGGTTAGCTATGGACAACAGTGATTCAGAAAGGAGACTTTTAATGTCAGGAAGTTTAGTTTGGGATGAGAAGCTAAGAGCCGCCGAAGGGGAAATTGAAGATCTGAAAAAGGAACACATTTCCAATTTAAATTGTATTACAGCACTTCAGACAAAGCTAAATGTTCTGGAAACTGAAAAAAGTGGACCAAAGGGGAAAGACCAAATAAATAACACAGAAAGTAATTTCAAAACCCGTACTGTAGTTCCCAATCCTAACTATTCAAGTAATACCAATTTTCCAGTAAATAAACAGTGTCAGTCTAAAGTGGGACATCCTTCGGCAAAAAATAAAATTAGCACTGTGGTATTTCAAACTCCAACATCATCAAGTAATGTAATAAAACAACCAACTAAAATTCCCATAACTAATAGAATGTCTACAGTATCAGACAGCCAAGGTCGAGACTTAGCTTATCATCTGCATATGCGACTACCTGTAACATGTCAGGTGCAGGGTTACGTGTTGCCTGGCGCTCCCTTGGAAAAAGTCATACATTCAGCAATGAATGATTCAATTATTAAGTCATACTCAAGCAAGGACTGTCTTGTTTTGATAGGAGGGACAAACAATTTTGCCAATGGTAGTGGTAGAGCTAACCCTAAGGAACTTCTATCTCTACTAGAGAAGGCTACTGTAGAATTTGCTAACACAAATATGATATTGTCCACTATCCCTTATAGGTATGATTTGCAAGAATCTAACTATAAAAATCAACTTATTAAAGCTGTCAATAACATAGCCTACAGCCTGCCACATGTTTATCTGCTGGACCTTCATCTGCTTGAAAGACGGCACCATACTCTGCACGGTCTTCACATTAATAGACGTGGAAAAAAATGTGTCTCAAAAACCATAGCTGATTTGTTCCTTAAAGCTTATTATATTTCTGCCTCAGTGGACTGTTTAAAAGACAAAAATCTACCTGAAGTTGATGTGTCTTTCTTAAACAACACCTCCAAACCTAATCTGATCTATGGTCAATCTACTTCTCCAATATCACTCTCTACTACTGTGGTATTCCCGATGACTGATGGTCCAGTAATGGGCTCTGCATTGGCCTCTAAAGATCTCACAACTACAAGTCTCCAGCTAAATACAGACTATGAATCCGGTCCATCTATAGTTGCTATCTCCCCATTGACCAGCAAGAGCTTCTCAGTTAATCCATCTCCTGAAAGCAGAGCTGATGATTCTTGTCTTCTGAAACAACAAGATTCTCTGGCAATTTCTGTTGGGGAAATCTCTTCTGATCCTCACCCATCTGATAATCTTAAGCCTGATTGTATTTTGAATAACAATAATAACCTTTTGCAAGAAACGCCCACAAATACTACAGATGGTTTTTTATAAGACCATCCTTTTGTTGTTCAGTAAACAAATCAAATTTCCTAATAGATAAAAACGATCTTTTGTTTGTACATCTTAACATTCAATCAATTAGACCATCTCTTAATGATTTAGATTTTTTCTTAAATAATGATTTTATTGCTCATGTGGTTTCACTAAATGAACACTGGCTTACTGACTCCGAATTAAGTTTGTTTATTCCATGGGGTTATTTAAGGGGAGCATCTTATTGTCGTAAATCTAGCAATGGCTATGGTGGTTCACTCCTCCTTGTGAGAGGAAATATAAAGTTTGAGGAATTTGATGTAAAGGAGTTTGCTCTTGACACAGCTTTTGAAGCATGTGCAATCAAGCTGATTGATTGTAACCTAATTGTACTGTCTATATATTGTGCTAAATCAAATCTTTCCCTTTTTGTAGATATCCTAGAGAATCTGCTAAATTCACTTATACATAAGAAAAGCCGTTTTTTCATTCTTGGTGATTTTAACATTTTAACATAAGGAAAGATATAACAATTGTACATACGTTTGTTAATTTATTAAGAGAATATAACTCATATTGTTTGTTTTCAGAAAATACTCGCAAAAGGGCTTGTATTGACAATGCAATTTCTAATTATAGTAGCTGTGTTAGTGATAAGGGAATTATTAAAACATCAATGTCTGATCATGATATTCTGTGGCTGAAAATAAACAAGAGTAATATATCTTCTGGGTTGGGTATGAGTCACACTGATCAGTCCTACAGATTGATTACCCAAACATGTATTCATGCATTGAGGGAGAGATTGGTAACCGAAAGATGGGAGGATATCTATAACAAGCACTTAAATGTTGAATGCACTCTGGATTTATTTATTAGAAAGCTTAGCTTCTATTACAACAGCTGTTGCCCCATTAAATGTAAAAACACTAGAATTGGTGGTAAAGGTAAAAATAAAAAATGGTTTACCCCTGAACTTGCCAAGTTGAGAAATTATGTTATTATGCTTAGAGATAGAGCATCTTTAGGTTTAGAATACAGAGCCTCATTTTTAAGAATTAGACTTTACTATAGAAAAGAACTAAAACATGCAAAAATCAAGTATAAAGAATCTTATATTCTAAACTCAAACAATAAAGTAAAAGCAGCATGGCAAGTGATAAAAAGAGAAACAAATTGTAATAATTTTAGAAATAGAGTTACCCCATCCATTTCCCCAGATACATTTAATGACTTTTTTCTAAACTGCGCAAATTCTAATGTTGGTAAGGATAGCCAAGTTAGCGCACTTGACCTGCTCTCTGGCCATCTAGATAGTAGTATAAACAGACCAGTCTTTAGAATGAAGAAACTTAATAGCTCTGATGTATGTAAAATTGTTCAATCTTTGAATTCCTCTAAAAGCGAAGACTTTTATGGGTTTTCTAATTTTTTATTAAAAAATATTGCAGATGTAATTATTAATCCCTTAACTTATATTGTAAATATTATAATTTTCTCAGGTATATTTCCCAATTCTTTAAAAATCTCAAAAACAGTACCCATTTATAAAAAATATGACAAAAACTATCCATCTAATTACAGACCAATTTCTCTGGTGCCAGTTATTGGAAAGATAATTGAGGTGGCAATAAAAAATCAACTGTTATGTTATTTTGATGAACATAACTTATTAAGTACATCTCAGTTTGGGTTTTTACCAGGGAGATGTACAGTCAATGCAGTAGAAGAGCTTGTCAATAAAGTTTTTTATGCTTTTGAAAATAGACTAGTCGTTAGTGCATCACTAATAGATTTATGTAAGGCCTTTGATAATGTGGACCACAATATTGTGGTTCAAAAATTAAAGTTCTATGGCCTTGATAATACTGAGCTCAAACTTATTGAATCATATCTAAGCAATAGAAAACAGATGGTAATAGTCGGTAAGCAGAAGTCTGAACTCAAAGAAATTAAATTTGGTGTGCCCCAGGGCTCTGTCCTGGGCCCTTTCCTGTTTGTAGTTGTAATCAATGACTTGCCATGTTATCTAAAAAATACTATTTTATACGCAGATGACTCAACATTTTTAAGTGTCGATTCAAATCTTGTAAATTCTCAACTAAAAGTCAAAGAGGATTTGGAGAAGGCTAATATTTGGTTAACAGCAAATAACTTAGTAATTAACAATAAAAAATCAGAAAACATCAATTTTAGTCTAAAGATGCCTACCAGCGACTGCACATCAGTCAGACTGTTAGGAATAAATATTGATAGCAAATTCAACTGGAACACTCATACAAACAACATTATAACCAGACTTTCTAGGATAATTTTTCTGATACGTAAGTTAAGATCTTATGTCAGCCTGAATTTATTATTAACTTCATATTTTGCCTTTTTCCATCCCCTACTTCTTTATGCAGTAAAATTGTGGGGCAACAGCCAAGGATCCTCCCAAGTATTTCGATGCCAAAAAAAAAGCTGTTAGAGCAATTGTTGGAGTCGGTAGTAGGGAAAGCTGCGGTAGTATTTTCAAGCAGCTTCAAATTTTAACTTTACCTAGTTTGTTTATTTTCTCCAATTTAGTTTATGTAAAGGAAAACTTAACAAGCTTCACTCAACGTCTTGACACTCATAGTTATGGGACCAGAAATCTGGACAGATTAAATTTACCCCAGTTTAGATTGAGTAAAAGTAGTAATAGCCATTTATATCTTCAAATTAAAATGTTTAATAAATTGCCTCTTACAGCCAGAGATGTAACTCTAAGTAAATTTAAGGCAGTAATTAAGGCTTGGCTTATATCAAAGGCATTTTACAAAATAGATGATTTCTTAGACCACAACTGTTTAGATTTAATATTTTAGTATGTAAATTTGTGATGTGAAATGTTTTTATGTATGTAAAATTGACGAAGTCTATTGTTATATTGTGTTTTAACTTAATGACAAATAAAGTTCTTGATTCTTTATTCTTGATTCTAGGTGGGTGGGCAATCAAAACAATTGTATGAAGGGTCAGTCGTAAAGTAAAATGTCTAATGGGTGACTCATCAAGTCCAGTGACTAAAAATTGGGTGGGTGGGCAATCAATCCAAGTGTCTGAAGGGTAGATGGGTAGATCATCAAGTCTAGTGTCTGAACGGTTGGAGGGTGGGTGGTATGCCTTGCCATATTACGGTTTTTCGTCTCTCGGCTGGCCGCTTCTCTCATTCTTGCTTATATAGTCTGTTTGTATTTGTTCAATATCTCGTTTTATCGTCACCCACCCTCAAAAGGGCTCATTTTTGTTTGAGGGTGGGTTTAAAATATCAGAAATATCGGTTTTTTGTTCAAAACAAAAAAACCTATTTGTGTTTAACTTAAAATATACTTTTATTTACTCAATTATTCTTGTAAAATATATCACAACAGTTTAATATGCTTAAATTTGTAACCCATAATTTCCTGGTATGATTTATTTTAGTCCAAAATTAGCATGGTGCATCCTCTACGTTCTAGTAATTTTTATATTTGTTTGAATTATTACCTGGGATCGATAAACAATTTATATTCATGAATATTAAATTTATATTACATAAATATGGAGATTGAACCGAAATACAAATAGCTTTATGCCTTAATGGATTTAAACAAAATTAAGTAAGTTTAAACAATGGTTCATTGTCTTAACTTATTTAGGTTATTTGAAACTGTGAAAAAGTGTTAGTTGATTTAATAGCGAATTAGGTACATTTATCAAATTCCCATTAATTCATTATTTATAATTTCGACTCCGATTGAAGATATATGTGGAATATGAGGAGTGAACGGCCGTGATGAGTGTAGATGAAGGAGTGTAGTCATTGTTACTAATTAAGGTTGACTGTTCCGTAGAAAGATTCTTTGTTAATAGCCAAATAGCTAGGACAACTTAGGATTACATTTAATCCAATCCACGTAGAGGTTGTCTGGTTTTAAACTTCACACTGGATACAGCAAGTACATAAACAATTTGATAGTTCTACATTTAACGACCAATCAACCCAACTGATCTCCATATAGAACCATATGGTATTGCCAATCATTATAACAATCAATCTAACTTAATGGTGTACTTACCTCTCCTACGCAATACACATTAATGGTATGTCCCATAAGGTCAGTTCGGTAAGACAAAGTATTTAACAAATAGCCTTACTCAATTTTCCAATAAAACTTAAGTTTTTAACTACAGAGAGTATCTTTTAAAACGAAACCCTATTTAGAAGTACATAAAAAGATAGTTTAAGATAATAACAATTTTATATTTATTTATTTATTAGAGATATTTATTGATATTAATTGTTTTAAAATATATTTATTTATACTATTTTTCATATTGATAAATTATTCAATTCAAAATACACTTTGGAAAAGGTGTCCAGAAATTTACTAAAGAGGGCAGAACGTTGTATAAATGCTAATTGTGGTTTATTTGAACACCAAACTTAAAAGAAATATCGTTAAAATCTTCCAAATGTTAGTAATAAATGTTAATAAAAGTAAAATTTATATAGATATGTGTTTTTTCCTATTTTTCAAAACATGGGTTGCGTTTTAAAATAAACACACTGTATGTATAAATAGTCTACCTCATACAGTGTCATAATGAATACATATTATAATAGTCATCATCACATGCTTCCGTACTGGGTGGTTCTCTATACTTGCTTACCTTTACTACGGTTCTTTCTAAATTGTCACATAGTTTAAAAAATCTCATCCTACTGCTATGCTTCTATATAACAAGTCTTTATAGTCCAGAAACCCTTAAAGCCTACTTTATGGGGATGAAAAGTAGTGCAATCATAACACATTTACAAAATTAGCTTAAATATTTTAAATTTAAAACAAAATTAACAAAGTTTTTGTTTCATGTTTAAGTTCTTGTGTCAAATGTTGAGGGGCTGTTTCCACCCCTCCGGTGTCAAATTTAAAGAAATCGTTTTTAGTGGGGCTCTTTAATATAAGAGTTAACGCCCCTCCACATTTTCTACATCTGTTTGTTGGTTACGGACAATTAGTGAGAGTCAGTACTTCGATTTTGGATTTTATAAAATAGAACACAGATGTTAACAAAATGTGTGATGATTATAAATTAACATAGATTGAAACTATAATAAACTGTTTTATCATCCTAAACACGTCAGTGACATTCTTTGAACTATAGTTCTATATTTGTGGTTCTCTACGATACAACAGCCAATTTCTCCTCATTTTCTATCAAAACCTACTTTCAGAGATTTCGTAATGAGGTTTTTTTCAGAGATATCGTTTTTTTTTTAATATATATATATATATATATATTATGCTTATGTACTATCAAGGATTTTATATAACAAATAAAAATGAATGTTTATTTCTTATTCGTCATTTAAAATGAAGGTCAAAGTATATACTGGCTATTACACCAAATTATTTATTGTAAACTTACCTTACCAACTTAACAAAAAGTTTAAAAAAGTAAACATTGAAATATAATTGTCCTATATGCTTTATAATAAAATATTTACTAAAGTAAATAGAACATAAAATGGTATTATTTTGAGTGTTATAAAGTATTTGTAGTCATTTTAATATAAATACATTTAAAAAAAAAATAATTTCTGTTCCATTGACTACGTAATTAAAGCAGAGTCTAGCTTGAAGATCCTCAAGTTGTTAAAGTTAACCATAAAACACGTCCTTAAGTTTATGAGCTGTATATAATGTTTACTGCACTAATAAACATTATACGACTGGTTTATTGTTATGCCATGATATATGAAATTCTGATGGCTCAGAATAAACGACTAAGGTATATTTAGGTTGAATGAAATTGATTTTAGTTTCTATTGAAAATGCGCTTATATAATATAAATAACTTTTTTCAATGAGGTTACATATAATGTATTAGAAATAAGTAAATCAAGCATTAAAAGTATTATAGATTAACTAAAATTGTTTCAATAAGATCCATTAAAAGTCATTTTCAATACTTACATTTCTTGTTGATATAAAATGTATGATACATACCAAATGTATTCTTTTGATGGCTGACGTTGGAATATTTTAGGCCCCGAAAAAATACGACAATGTGTAATTATATAACAAGGCCGGGTAGAAAACGACCTGTTATATAATATCGAGCACAAGTAGGGTTTCAGCGGCAGAAGAGAATCTTTCCACCGCTGAGCTGCCTTGCTTCATAGGCGTGACTAACTTCCTGGTGGATTTTGTCACCTGCCAACTCATACACGTACAGTGGTATTGACCCACCTGCCCACCCATACACGTACAGTGGTATTGAACTACCTGCCCACCCATACACGTACAGTGGTATTGACCTACCTGCCCACCCATACACGTACAATGGTATTAACCTACCGGCCCACCCATACACGTACAGTGGTATTGACCTACCTGCCCACCCATACACGTACAGTGGTATTGACCTACCTGCCCACCCATACACGTACAGTGGTATTGACCTACCCGCCCACCCATACACGTACAGTGGTATTGACCACCTGCCCACCCATACACGTACAGTGGTATTGACCTACCTGCCCACCCACACACGTACAGTGGTATTGACCTACCTGCCCACCCATACACGTACAGTGGTATTGACCTACTGGCCCACCCATACACGTACAGTGGTATTGACCTACCTGCCCACCCATACACGTACAGTGGTATTGAACCACCTGCCCACCCATTAACGTACAGTGGTATTGAACCACCTGCCCACCCATTAACGTACAGTGGTATTGACCCACATGCCCACCCATACACGTACAGTGGTATTGCCACTGTACGTGTATGGGTGGGCGGGTGGGTTTAGTACACTAAACAGTTTTTCGAGCATTTATTTGAGACCTATCACCTAGTGTTCCATTTTCGTGACAGTTAATAACAAAATTTGCAAATTTGTTTAAAAGCTATTTATTGTTTACATTCATACTCCTATTTCTATTATTAGCTGTTCTTTTAATACGACATCATTATTTGTCTAAATCTTTCCAAGCCTAATTCATTACTGTTAATCAAACAATTGGCCCACCCACTCTCCCATATTAGTGGTGTTGGCCCACCCACCCTCCCATACGCGTTCAGTGGTGTTGGATCACCCACCCTCCCATACACGTTCAGTGGTGTTGGATCACCCACCCTCCCATACACGTTCAGTGGTGTTGGAACACCCACACTCCCATACACGTACAGTGGTATTGACCTACCTGCCCACCCATACACGTACAGTGGTATTGACCTACCCGCCCACCCATACACGTACAGTGGTATTGACCACCCACCCTCCCATACACGTTCAGTGGTGTTGGGAGTGTGACCCACACGTTTGACACTCCCACCATAGTCCCTGGTACTAATGACGTAAAATGGGCTGGGCTTGCTATGTAAACCTTTTAAATTGAATTGCACAGTAGGGGAAGAGTAATTCTCTTTCTCACTTGCACAACTCTTTGCATCTTGCACTCACAAGTTGATTGAAAATGTATTTTTCTAAGTGGCCTATGTACCATAAGATTATTCAGCAATAAAATATTTACTACGCAAGAAACATGAAATAAATTTGTTATAATAATCACCATAAAAATTGTATAGTATTATTATGGAAATATTTATGTAACTGTAAGTTGTTTGTTCTTACTAAAGTTATATTAAGTCTACTTATATTAGTATTGTAATAAAATATCTTAAGGACATATATTTACACTATGTAGTATATTTCACTACGTTTACATTATAATTACTATCAATGCCGGTATATAGTATTTAACTCATACATCCATGACGATCCGCCATATTTCCCATCAGTATACAGAGTATGCTGGCCCGCCGATGTAAATGTAATATATTTATAGGATCTTGCATTACATTACCTCAAAACGTCTATTGGGCTACCTACTGATTGATATACATAAGGTATGCTAGCCAAACAATGCTTGCATATATTTCATTGCATACATCAGATATATCGGCGGTAGTGAAATTAACTATTCTATGCCATTACTAACCTATAATTAAAAATAATTCTCTCTGGCGCAGTAATTATGTGTACCCATGATTGAAGGTTATTTATTAAGAAACTAAGGCGTACGAAAAATCCAATCACATTATTGTTATCCTCATTAAAACTGTACGTTATTGAATGAATATTTTTGAATTTTGTTTATAAGTTATGATAACTTTTATTCTTGTTGGAAGACAAAAAGTACCGGAATTTAAACTAGTATTCACTATGTTACTTAACACTTGTATTACTCAAAAACGAACTGACAGATCAAATGTATACTTCAATACTTAGTTGACAGGAATAGTTTTTATAAGTTCATTAAATTTCAGAATTTCAAATTTAATTTCAACGAAATAAGTATATAGCGATAGTTTTAAACAACACCTCATTTGCCTCTAGAGGGCGTAAAATTAATGACTAGTTCACGTTGTAACCCTTAATACATTTATAGTTACGATACATTACGTCTATAGTCGTAAGTAAACGTAACGATTTTAAATAACTTTATATTTATTTATAGTGGTATTTAAATTATTTCAACCAATTTTAAATCACAGAATTAAGTCACGCATATAAAAGTAATGTATCTGCACTATGCGTTTCATAGCGGTTAATGAACTATATTGATCAAGCGGTTAATGTTACGACCCTTAGGAGCAAAGAAAACGTCATTTCTGGAAACTAATAAAACATTTTTCCTTAAAAAGTTGAAACCTATAGCAAACATTCCTGTCAACCAGGTATTACAACTTTAATGTGATAAATGAACGGGTATTTAATTAATAAGGTGTAAAGTTCATGCACAGTGAAATTAGTTAAAATTCCTGAATTGTTTTTGTTCCAACTAGGATGATAATTGATTAATCTGACAGTGAAATTGGAAATTCATATTTCATTAAGTACAATTAAAAAAAAAAAAAAAAAAAAAAAAAAAACTATGATGTCATAATATTTTGCATGGGATTCTTAGTTTTTAAGTAAACTACCTTCAAACTCAAATACACATAATTTTTGCACCGACAGTATGTATTATTGATAAAAAACTTGCACTGGTTAACTGACTCACATAACACAGTCTACTTAGCTTACTGTTACAAGTATATAGACTCACTCGCACACAAGATAACATTATTTATGTAATATGCATTAAGTATGTATAAGACATAAGACATAAGACATTTATTTCCAATTAGAATACAATGATGTACATAGGAATTGTCATTAATGATACATCCATCTGGAACAATACTTAATCAATAATAATATTCTAAAAATGTATTAATTAGTCCTAGTAAGTACAAAGTTTAAAATAATGGCCCTATTTCAGCATTCATGAACTCTTCTATTGAGTAAAAAGCGCTATCCATCAAAAGCCTCTTGACCTTCCTTAAAAATGATTTATCAAAATTGATGATTGTATTTTCTTTTATGAACTTATTTATTATTCTGCATGTTGTGTAATAAGTAGACCGCTCAAATTTACTGGTGCTGTGAGATGGGTAGTATATATAATGCTGTCTTGTGTTATAATTTGAATTATAAGGATTGCCAAATTTATTTTTATTTTTAATATAATATTTACAAATTTCAAAAACGTATAGGCTTGGAAGTGTTAAGATTTTCCTTGATATAAATTCTGATCTACAATGATATCTGAGTGGCTTTTTGAATAATATCCTAATAGCTTTTTTTTGTATTTTGAAAATCCTGTTAAAATGTTCTGCTCCCGTGCTTCCCCAAACGACTAATCCATAAGTAGCTAAACTTTGAAAATTAGAAAAATAGACTCTTTTAATTACATCATCAGATACACAATTAGATAAAACTTTCAGAGAAAAACAAACTGAATTAAGTCTTTTAGCCAAATAGTCAATATGCTTATAAAATGTTAATTGTGGGTCTATATAAATGCCAAGGAATTTAGTAAATGGTTGTACGGTCAGATTTGTGTAGGGAGGAAATTTCAAATTAGATTTTGAAAAGTCTATTATATGCGTTTTTAAAGGATTCAATTTTGGACCGTTGGCACCAAACCAATTATTTAAGCCCTCTAAACATTCAGTTACTCTACTGGACAGACACTGTGGAGTGACGCTCCTCACTAGGGCTGAGGTGTCATCTGCATATTGCCATATATTGGCCATATTTACTTTTGAGTAAGAAGGAAGATCGGCCATAAAGATGATGAATAGTATTGGCCCACAAATAGATCCTTGAGGACACCCCACAAGACTTTTTTTCCAGTGTGAGTAATACGTTCCTTTTTCGTCGTCAACAATTACTCTCTGATATCTGTCACTAAAGTATGAACTAAACAATTTTTTCGAAATACCACGAATACCATATCTGTCCATTTTTTCAATCAAGATACTTCTACTCATAGTATCGAAGGCTTTCGTTAAGTCGCAAAAGACGCCCGCTGACGGCAGCCTGCTTTCAAGTCCATTGTGAACCATATCAGTGAATTTAAGTATTGCGTCGACAGTGGCTAAGTTTTCCCGGAACCCATACTGTTCTTTATTGATTATATTATGTTTTGCAAGAAATGGGAGCAATCGATTTAAAATTAAACGTTCCAATATATTGGAAAAAATTGGCTGTAAAGATATAGGGCGGAAATTATCAAGATCAGTATCATTTTTCTTTTTAATAGGTTTTATGACCGAATATTTGGCCAATTTTGGAAACACCCCTAAGGAAAGTGAATAATTGAAAATGTAAGTTAAGTGAGGTGCAATGATGGTTGATATATGCTTGACAAGGAACATCGGAATTTCGTCCCATCCTGCCGACCTTTTATTTTTAACCTTGCTGATAACAGAAACTACTTCACTGGTTTGGATTGGCCATAGGAACAGTGTTTCCTCTACCTTGTTACGGTACTCTTCGCAGGATTTCATTGCGGCATTTAAGTTTGGGGACAAACTCAATCTATCCCTGACGGTAAGGAAGTGTTTGTTTAATAAATTAGCTGCCTCCGCTCCTAACTTAATCAATCTATTACTATCTTTAATCTGTAATTTATCTAACATCACACTAGTATTAGGTTTCCCAAGTTCATTATTGATAATCTGCCAAGAGGCCCTTGATACATTGTCAGCTAATTTTATTTTATTATTATTATACATAAGTTTTGCCATTTTAGTCACTTTTCTTAACTTATTTTTACATAGTGTATATTTGTTTTTTAGACTTGAATTATAAGGGTTGTGTTTTTGCAATACATGTAGGTTTCGTTTTTCAATACTTAGTTTAATAATATCATTAGACACCCATTCTTTTCTGGTAGATTTTAATTTTTTTATGAACGATCGTTTAGGAAAGTATTTGTTAAAATGTAATAAAAACGTCTCTAAAAATATTCTGTACAAGTCATTAACAAAAGAAATATCACAATCACTGTTAGACACAGCATACAGTGCAGACCAGTTTTCCTCATTTAGGCTGTTGTGGAACAGCAAAATACTATTGTTAGTAAATTGTCTACAAGTAGATATTCGTTTATGTGTTGTGTTGTTTATATTAAATTTCACCAGCACAGCTGAATGGTCGGATAAGCCAGGGTCAATTACATTAGAATTTGAAATTTTTATATTTATATTACAAAATATGTGGTCTATACAACTAGAGGAACTACTCGTCACCCTAGTTGGGACATTTATACATGAAATTAGGCCATATGAATTAATCACGTCTTGTAACTGTGTTGAATATTTACTATCCTTCAAAGTGTCAATGTTAAAATCCCCACCTAATATTAATTTCTTTTTTGAGTTGTTTGTATTTTTTGAAACATTTTCCAGTAAATTTGTTAACTGAGTAAAAAATTGTTCATAATTCTTTGAATCTGGAATTCTATAAACGCATAGTATTAAGTAAGTATCATAATTTAATTTTATTTCAGCGGCACAGACTTCAAAGGTTTGTTGGATAGCAAACTGTTTATATTCTATCATGTCAGATGCAAATGGCATTAATTCGCTGCTTAAGAGAATGCAGGAGCCTCCACGATTGCGCGACTCTCTGAAATAACCGGAAACATAGCATAGACTGCTCCTATTTAAGTATTCTTTGTTTTCAAACTTTAGCCAATGTTCGGTCATTAACAATATTTTTAAGGGCGAAGTGTTTTGTGTTAAAAATACGTCGAGTTCCTCTAGTTTATTATAAACCCCTTGAATATTATAATTCACTATTGTAAGTTCAGATTTACTCTTATTAGAGTTTATCCTAAAAAATTGTCGCCTATAAAATTGACTTGGTCCGCTGCGGGTTTTCGGTAGTTGGCAGGTGGTGGCCCGTCAGTCAATGGTGGCTGGTCCCCGGTTGGACGGTAGTCAGCAGATGGTAGTTGTCCCAATGGTTGATACTGCTCTGAGGGTGGATTCTGAACGATGGATAAACATTGACTTGGAGGCAGTGGAGGGAACTGGTCAGTAGAGTTGAGTTGGAGTTCAGGAGATTGAGCACTTAGTATAATATTACGCAGGATATTTATAAATTCGTGGTGCTTAAGGCCATTTCGCAAGTTCCTCCTTGATCGCTCGTCCTGTACAATAATTCTTACTGCTGCGCCAGTTGCCTTTTGAAGCGCTACTATATTTTTCACAAACAGCTGAGGGTGTATGTTATCTCTCATACAACCAAGTGGGGAACAAACAAGTTTTTTAAACCCGCGATGTAGAACGTCCTCTGTTAAATGATCCAGTGCATTGTTGTAGTCTTCCTCTGTAGGTTTATCGCAATATTTTGGCTTTGTAATTAAACCATAAACAGCTGCTTGGTTTTTAGAGCGTTGTATGCACAGATAGTTGCTCACACACTCAGAGACCTTGGGGTGACCAAAACTCTTTCTAAATTTAACGGCCACACCTGCGCTCATCTGACGTTGGTCTCCAAAGTCCCCTGAGATGCAATGGGCGAACGCCACCTCAGGATCATGTTCATAAGTGTTTATAATGTCTGCCATGTCCGCTTCTATAATTTCGATCTCCTGCTTCCAAGGGGTCTCAATGTGAATATTTGTAAGTGGGTTATCCCCATCTTTAACCTGGATGGTTTCCGTTTCTGATGCTTCCACCAATACGGCCTCTGATTGAAGTTCCGTAGTAGTAAAAAAGTCCTGCACCATTGAGTTTGCCATGTTTATTATTTCCCTTGCTATATAACTCTTGCCTCTCTTGTTGATGTGCAGACCATGTTTAGTATGATAACTGCTCTGTAGAAGATATAGATCCAGTATCTTGATATTGGGTTGGTTGTAGGTTAGATTTCTTATCATTAAATTTGTATCCTTTATCAATTCATTAACATTACTATTTGCACTTAGATCATATCTATATGGAATTGTCGATAATATAATATTGGTGTGACTAAATAGTTGCAGTTGATCTTGTATATACTGGGAATATGTTTTTAAAAATAGTTGTTTATTTTTGCAAGTTTGCTGTGTTATATTATTAGTTCCCCCGATGACTACAACGCAGTCATTCTTTGACAATGTCTTGAATTCAGTGGAATTGGTTATGGAGAGCATTATTGGTTGGATTGTTGCACCGGGTTGACATATACCATAGATTTTATATTTTCCATCGTTCTCAAGTCCTAGGATGGTGGAGAGTCCTCTTCCTTGGCTATCACTCGCCACTGTTAATACATGTTTGTTTGGCTGTATGGCCATGAGTTCTTCTTGTAGATTTATTTTAGGCTTCAAGATGCTTCTCTTCACGTCCCTGGTGTTAATTTTACTGATAAGACATGGCGTATCATTAACGACATTATTAAAATCGTCATCAGTTGATTTGTTTAGGATTTCAAATCTGTTCTTCTGTCTTATCTCCTTTCCTCCATCACTAATTAAGCACCGTCTATGGACTGCCCTGTTCTTTTTTTTATTTTTTACTAGTTTCCAATCTTGCGTGCGTAGTAGGGTTGTCTTTTTTGGTTGCCTATGGGTACTGGGTATGTTATCAGTTTTATTAATAATTAACTGTTGTCTATCTTGTTTTGCTTCATTAAACCATTTTAAGAAGGGAGTATCTTGATTGACCTTACAGTAGTGATTGGCTACATACTGCGTGTTTGCCAAGACATGGATACCGCATTCAAACGATTTCTTTTGTTGAATGCATGGAATCTCTATAACATTGTTTGGTTGCACCCCCATATTTCTAGCAACTATCTCAGCGGAGACTCTGTTTAATGGTTGCAAGGAGTCAAAATGATATGATTTATTGTGCCCTCTGTCAAAAATTAATAAACTCCAATGTGATCCACTGTCATCCTTTGCGGCATCAGAACAATCACTTATGCACGCAAAGATGAATCGTCTCACCGGGGCAAATAAAAATTTGAAGCAGTCACTGTCATTTACAGTATCTGGCGTGGCAAATCGGATAGTTAGTGTTACTGACGGACCCAGGAACAAGATGTCATCACAGTCAATCGACTCGGAAATGGCAGTAAAATAATCATTAATTACTTTGTCCTCCAGCCACTTATTCCTATTCCAAGGATTAGTATTACACTTAATATATTCATTTTGGATAATTTCCAATTCAAGTTTTAGTTTTTGTATATCCCTGTATTTAGAGTTATCTTTTTTTATATATTGGGATTTAATATTTTTTATTTCATTTTGTAAGCACAGATTGTCTCTATTTAGTGAGTCACATTTATTATGAGAGTCTTGAAGTTCCCTCTTCAATTTTTGTATGTTATTATTTAGAGATATTTTTTCATCGTATTCCGCTTCTTGTATGTAAAATGATTTATTCATTTCCAGTTCTCTTTGTTTTTTTTCTAACCCTAATTTGGTACCTAGTGAAGCAATTTCCCTAAGTGATAAGTCAAGGTTGTTGGTTTTTTCCTCATTATCTAAGAGGGTCGTGTCACATTGTTTTATTAGTAGTTTTATAGTACTAATAAGATTTAATAGGTCACTGTTGGGATAATTAGCTTTCAATTTATTTATTTCATAAGAGATCTGGGCTATGTACTCCTCCATATGTTGACGATCATCAGAGCATTCCAAAACAAGGTCATCAAAATAACTCATGTTATTATTTAAAACAATTATACAACATCACAAGAAGTATATGTTATATATTTACATAGGTCTAGGGTCAATTAAAAATGTTTGTAAACTCCTAAAGAGAAAAAAAAGAAAGCCGTGGTACTAATTACTCAGGAAAGATTTAAAATAAAATTCTGTATTCACAATTGAACTCGGCAAAAAGTCTGTCCTTATGGAAGGACTCGAACGCAGTTTATCGATAGACAGTTATCAGGCTTAGAGAACCCAACTCTACCGTCTCAGCCACGGAGACAAAGTTGAATAAACGACTTGGCTTGTTGATAAGGTGCTCCTATCAGAAGTTATGACAACGTGGACATGTGCAGTAAAAGTCCAATCCTCGTTAGTGAGGTTAGTATTACACGATGCCAAAAGTACTTACTGTGTCACATTACAAACACACGGAACTATATAAAAAACGTCGAGCACTCTAAAATAGATCAGCCGACCGGTTATTTACGCCACGAGAACACTATAACACATTAATAACATAATTAATCATGGAGCGTAGGTTCCTACGTGATCACCGTGTAGGCTCAGGCCTACCAACCTCTTACCAGGCCTGGTATAATTAAGAATGGTAAATCATTTTTTTTCAGTTTATTCTAATAAATAAAGTTCTGTACCAGGTATATTTTTATCAAAAGCTGACATATATCCGTGGGGTTTATATCGTTGACTTTTATAGCCAACAGACAGCTAACTGTATTAACCGGAAATCTCCTTTACCGCCCAATCGGTCTGCTGTATATCTCCCAGAAAACCTCTTATCTACCTGACATTTCTTCTCGATTATACGTTAAGTATGACCAAACTAGTTGAAGAAGAGATCTATAAGATAATTATAAGTTTAGTTTTCAACAAACATTTTTTATTTTTGTTATATGGTGTTTAATATATATATATATATATATATATATATATATATATATATATATATATATATATTATCTTATAGATCTCTTCTTGAACTAGTCTGATCATACTTAACTTACTTATATATGTTAAAAAATTACCATTTAATACGCAAAGTTTATAAAAAAATAAGTCAGTCATTATATTGAAATAATTCTTTTGAAATTGTTCACGTAATGACTAGTCTTAGAATGTCTTGTAAATAAACATGTTATTGGAATAACTGTTCTACTGGGGCATAATTACTTTAAAATATATACTTATTTTAGTTTCTTATTTGATAGTTAGTTCTTCCATATAGGTGATATTTTTAATAGAAACTATCTGAATGTCAAACACATATCTTTTCACAAGGTATCTGACTTTTTTGCATGTACAGAAATATTTATTTACTATTGTATCAATCAACGTAACAATTTTACTTTTAAAAGTTCCTTATAAAATTGTTTATAAAAACCCTTCTTCGGGTAATCAACATAATGGAGAATTTTATTTGGAAATGCCAAACGTACTTCTTTTGTACAATCCAAATGAAAAAAGTCATTTAACTGTTACTTTATTTTTTTATTATAATACCATCTCTTCTAAAATCCTCTTTTCTAGTGCTCTGCTACATCATCAAATATCAATATCCTAAGTTGATGTATAATTTATCTATCTGATAAAATACATTGTACGGTTTTTACTGTGATTTACAATTAATTTTTTTCTATTTAAAGTATGTGCTTCAAATTATAACAGACCATTTGCTTAGGAAATCTAAATTATGAACTGACAAAAAGAAACTTCATATATTATTATAGATTAAGCATTTTTGTATCAGGGAAAATATAATAAAACTACCAATACAGTATGACCTCTCTGTACAGGGTATCAGAAAATGTCCAATGAAAAACAAATACAATAAACTTAAAACTTATTGTTCATTAATTATTACAATAGAAAATATTAAAAACCCCAATTAATTATTTATTAACATTAAAACCAAATTGAAATTACTTAACACAACACATCGTAAGGAATACTAAGATGATTATTGTGGTACACCAATGCAGAAATAAAAACAAAACAATAGTGTTAATATAGATTGAAAACCTTCTTAAACAACACAGTTTTGTAAAAATGGCAATGGGATCGTTATTGAACTTTTTGTTTAATTACAGGCAAATATTCTTTAAAGTTTTACTCTGTCCATTCCCATATCATATCCTTAATATTTTGATCATGCCATCAAATATAAGAGAAGAATCATCCGCGTGTCGTGTGTTAAGTTGGGAGAGGAGAACGCCTGCCACAGAAGAACGCAATTCAGATACAGCATCCATATTGCATACCCATGAGTTGTCACGGCGCTACAGCTGTAAGCAGTAACCTATACAACATACAGGTAAAAGGGTCGTGAGCACAACGCTCACAACTCACCCTTGGTCATACAACCACAGTCAAAGCGTCGTGAGTACAACGCTCACCACTCACACTTGGTCATACAACCACAGTCAAAGGGTCGTGAGTACAACGCTCACCACTCACACTTGGTCATACAACCACAGTTAAAGGGTCGTGAGTACAACGCTCACCACTCACACTTGGTCATACAACCACAGTCAAAGGGTCGTGAGTACAACGCTCGCCACTCACACTTGGTCATACAACCACAGTCAAAGGGTCGTGAGTACAACGCTCACCACTCACACTTGGTCATACAACCACAGTCAAATCGTCGTGAGTACAACGCTCACCACTCACACTTGGTCATACAACCACAGTCAAAGGGTCGTGAGTACAACGTTTAGCACTCACAGTTGGTCATACAACCACAGTCAAAGGGTCGTGAGTACAACGCTCACCACTCACACTTGGTCATACAACCACAGTCAAATCGTCGTGAGTACAACGCTCACCACTCACACTTGGTCATACAACCACAGTCAAAGGGTCGTGAGTACAACGTTTAGCACTCACAGTTGGTCATACAACCACAGTCAAAGGGTCGTGAGTACAACGCTCACCACCGACTTTTGGTTATACAACCACAGTCAAAGGGTCGTGAGTACAACGCTCACCACTCACCCTTGGTCATACAACCACAGTTAAAGTGTCGTGAGTACAACGCTCACCACTCACCCTTGGTCATACAACCACAGTCAAAGGGTCGTGAGAACAATGCTCTCTCACCACTCACCTTTGGTCATACAACCACAGTCAAAGGGTCGTGAGTACAACACTCACCACTCACCCTTGGTCATACAACTACAGTCAAAGGGTCGTGAGTAAGTCGTAATAAACCCCACCGGGAGTATAGGATGCAATCATGCGACAGTTTAACACATTTTTAAGATTCATTTAAGGTTCTATGCGCTTAGAACGCTTTTATCCCCAAGGTGACGACGACCTTTACACTCTTCTTTAACTCACGATGGGAGAGTTCCCTTACTATCTTTGCGGGTGACTAATTGTCTGCATTTCTCAGGAAAACAGAGTGTCGTTCATTTTGTAGGAGGCCAACCAGGATGACCTCAGAGATCACGATCAG
Source organism: Stictocephala bisonia (assembly GCA_035578905.1). Taxonomy (NCBI): domain Eukaryota; kingdom Metazoa; phylum Arthropoda; class Insecta; order Hemiptera; family Membracidae; genus Stictocephala; species Stictocephala bisonia. Next base: position 197,704 of record JAQJVL010001188.1, on the reverse strand, counting down.
AACTGTCTTTGTTAAGATGTTAGATACTTTGTAAAGATGATATCTCGCTAAAAACGTGGAGGACTTTGAAAAATTATACAAAGGCGTCTAGTGTGACCACTATCCTCGTGGAGTTAAAGTTCATTCAAGTCTTTTAACGTCTACACAATACTATTTCGATCAAACTAAAACAAAATATTATATAAAAACGGACAAATGTATATGTAAGATGGTATACGTTCTTTATCTATACGTTTTGGATTAGTGGGTAAGGCTTTGGACTGCAAAGAGCAAGATCCAAGATTCGAATCCAAGACTGAGCTAATTGTCAGTTCTTCAATAGTAAATTAAGTTCATGCACATGCCTGCAGGACCATTTGAACTGGAGAGCATATCTAATTCATATCATTACATATTTAAATATTGTGTAAATGTACAATGTTATGTTTATTATTGTCATGTTAATAATTTTATAAATAGGTAAATACAGTATGGTATAATTTTTTATTTTATGTAAGTCTTTTAGATGTATAAATAATAATTTTTTAAGAATTTTCCGTAATCAAAGAGTATTTTACTTTTCTTTAATTGTGATAATATTTGAAAACTAGGTTTATTCCATTCAAACAAAGTAATTAAACAAATATCCAGTACTTGTTCAATTAGACCAAAATGATTTTCAATATCATGACTAACAATGGATAAAAATAAGAACTAAGGTAGAGCAAACATTAAAAAATAACACAGAGTTTTGAAGCGTTTCAAACTACCTTTCATATTTGTAGCACATTAATTCCAAGTACATCCAAGGGAAATACGTAGTTTTATTTATTCGTGATTCATGTTCATGTATAAGCTACGCCTTTCTATTTCTTATAAACATAGCAATAAATGCTTGTAGCCTAACTCGGCTATTTAAGTATGGGTCATGTTTATTAACTATTTACTTTTAACTAACCAATAACTTGTATTTATCTACCTTATGAGGTACTTTTATTTGCTTGTGTATATTTGGTTTTTATACCATATAATGAAATTTACTTCTTTTTAGTTATAACATTTGTAGTAGTTATTTTATCTTAATAGTAATTATACAAAATTTGTATTATGCTATAGGCAGATAATATTGAAGAGGGAAATTGGCTTCATTATTACTTCAGTCTGGAAATAGTTCAAATGTTTCCCATCTAGGTTTATCACAGACAAAAATTACCAAAATCTTATATTTTTACCAATTTACCATCCAATAAGCACAACATACCAGTGTTAGAACCAAATTTTAATCAAGTTTGAATCCAATTTTGTACTATACATCTCGTTTGAAGTTTTATTCACTTTAAAGTAGCATATATTGGTAACACAACAATGATTTTCAACTGTTCCTTTAGTGTATATAGGCTAGTATGTTGTAAAAAGAAAATAAAAAGTACCCCAAACTTTCTCTAGTGCTTTGCTCATTGTTAAGTATCATAATTATTTAATTTTGATAAATTGTATGTCTTAAATATAATTTCTATTTCTATGCAGTTCTGTGTTTTCTTTATATGGGCTTGTGGAATATAATTTACTTGTTTTATTATTTTGTACATTTAGCCCTAAGTGCCTTGTCGATTGAACTTTTATTAATAGTAATTTACGGATCTATGATAATGGTGACAACAATAAGATATTAATCCTAAGCTTTTGGTCCCGTCGTTATTGGTCATTTATAAACAGAGTGATAACAAATAAATACCACACCTCCATCATGAGACATTGGCTGAAGTAAAAACCCAGTTAAAACACTTGTTTTCTTGCTGAAACAGATAATCATATGTGAAATAATATAAAAATACAATATTAACTTAATCACAAAGTATTTTAAACAGTTAAATTGCATTAAGAAAACACGCTAAGTGTATATCACTTTGTTCTGTTTACAGTACAACATTACACTTCACCCACTACCGAACTGAGTGTTGTTGATGTAAAAGCGCTTAGAGTAGAAAACAAGAATATTTTGGCTAACAGGATAAAATTATCTACAAACTTTCATCAGTGCTTCTGTTGTAGCCTCATCCCTCTGATCTTGTAAGCATATTTTCCATTGTAATGCATATTTAAGTTAAATAATAAACTGTCATTACTTTTTTAAATATATGCCTACCCTAAACCAACCAATCCTTACATACCAAAAGATAAAATTAAACAAAATACATATTCATGTATTTTTTTACCACGAATTTGTGTTTCTTGTTTACTACTGGACCTCACCAAAAATAGTTTGACAGCTTCGTGAGGCCTATTTTTGTACGCAAATCAGCAATAATAAATAGATAACATACTGTTCAAATACTTAATTCAAATGGAAATGAAATTAAGTTCCAATAAATTTACTTATCCTAGATATATAATTACAGGATTGTACAAGATATATTTTATAAGCATGGCTATAAAGGAAACTGGAGATTTCATATAAGTATAATGTATTGTTTACTTATTAAAATAATATTATTTTACATACTAAAATACAAACAAATTGACAATTTGTATTTTACCTTGGGTAACGAATAATTATAAAGGGTGTATAAATATTCTAAAAGTGCTTCACAAGGATGAAGGCTAAAGATCAAATGATATTTATACTAAACAAAAACAAAGTAACTTAGTATATCTACTATTCCACCCCCAACAGAAATTGTCTGGTACACGGATGGTTCTGTCATGGAGGGTGGGGGTAGGTTTGGTGTCTACGGTTCCTCTACTGGGACGCGCCTATTGGGCAGTCTCGGAAGTAATGTACGGTCTACTAGGCTGACCTTTGAGATTCAAGCCGCTTTTTAAAGCACTTAATTCCTGTCAATTCGCCTCAAGACTCACTTGGGGTGATTTCAAATTCTATGAACCTTAGCCCGCCTCAATAATATCCAATTGAGGTGAGTCCCAGGGCTCAGCGGCTTCACAGGTAACGAGGAGGCTGACTTCCTAGCTAGTCGAACCAGTGTGTGGCATTGGACTTACCACTACCAAGACTGAAATATTGTACTTGGCAAGAGATCGCCACCAAAGCAAGTAGCAGTGGTTTCACGGCCGTTCTAAAATCTCTAGTGAGGAGATTCAACCCTACATCGTCCAAATCACTCACCACCATGAACCGGGATAACATCAAGACGGTGATTGGTTTTATTGCTGGACACGGACACTTCAGGAAACATCTCATATATTGGAGTCTACAGTGAAGACGCCAGTTGACGGCTTTGTGGTGAGGCTCTAGACTCTACCAAACATTTACTAACTGAGTGTGAAGCTCTTGAGCTCAGAAGAACGAGCTCTCAGAACAAATAATAATAGCTATTTTAGGGAAAACAATTTTAGAGCTGGTTAATCCACCCGGAATAAGCAGCCTATTCTAGTAGACAACAGGGAGCACAATAAACCCAAGGTGAAGTGAATCTAAGAACGATCTCAGAGCTCTCCTTTCCTCTCACGAAACTAAACTAAGTTAAGTACATCTATATGTTGATAATACTTGATATAGTTATTATATTGTGAAAGTAAAAAAAGATTGTTTAAATTGATTTCACAAGGAAAAAAACAGTATTGCCTATTTTATAATCACAAAAGAAATATAAAATGAGGTACAGGCTGTACATGTTTTAACTACATGCAACAACAGTTATATTCGGAACATTTTTTATTGTTATTGTTGGCCCAAAACTACCATGAGAGACGCTCTCTATTGTATTTCTTTAGTCATTTACGCCACCAGCTATTTTACTGGTCATGGGCGCTGTTATCAATTACAGAAAACAACGTTTACTGTCTAAGTAATTCGGTAAGTCGGTATTCTTTCTTACAATTTAATCAAAATTATGATAAAGTAATATTGTAATATTTTTTTTATAAAGAGGGGCCTTGTTAATTTTACAAACCCATAGTAGAGTGATTTTGCAAAAGTATGATCGAAATATGAACTGTTAAAATAAATAATAATTAATAGTAATACACTACAAATCAGCTTTTAAGGATTGTTAATACCGTGTTATACTTAAAGCATCTTACATTACAAGGCCTACTTACGATATTAATCCTTGTCCAAACAACGTTGGATACTTAAAGCATTAAATGTTATTTAATTAATTATCACATACATAAACTTAAAATTGCTAAACGATTTTGTTCTATCGGATGATATGATTTATATAAACCTATCATCCCGACAAATATACTGTTAAGTATTTTGAGTACAAGGGTACATACTTTTCAACAATAAAATAATGGATTTTATTCAGTTTAATGTTCAAAAGGTAGCTATTTGAGAATAATTCAACCTAAGGCTTATTAGTCTACCAATTCAGATCAAAACCAAATTTAACAGATGATTTATTTAAATATTTACAAAAAAAATTGAACTATTAATAGGTGAAACTTTCTCGCATGGTTCCTATAAACATTACAGATCCTAAAAAGACTAGGTAACTGTTGACTGATGATGAGAGTAACGGCTTATATTTGCAATGTAAAGTAACCCCATAAATACGTCTGCAAGTTACATGGTCCTGATTATTTAATGGTTTGTCAATATAGCACCTGTGGCGCACTCAAGTTAAATCTGATTCTATAAACTGTGTGATTGTCAAATTACTCCCTAGATAACTAACAATTTACTATGTCAACTGTAAAATATTGTTGACTACACACATATACAGGGTGGAAAATATATGGAAACTCTGTCACAACAATGTTATATTTTCCATAGATAATTTAATAGTTTAATTGTTGGTAATAAATGTTATCCATAAAGTATAACTTTTGATCAGAATAATTTACTTAAAACCGTTAAATGGCGGAGAAATAATATTGTTCAAATTAGTTACTCTGAAAGTCATATTGCCGCTACTCTGGAAAAGATAAAACTTACGAAGTTCGGTTTGCAGAAATTAATTTCTCTTGATTAGACCTCTTGAATTTTTTACCAAACTCGACCTAAGCTTACGTTGAAGATTTTCGTTCAACTCCTCGTGGGCCGTCCCCCTGAAAATTTTAATGGAGCTAATGATGGCAAAAAGTTTGTTCTTAGTTACTATGATCATGTACAAGATTTCACTTTTTCAATTAAAGTGTTACAAAAGATGTGAAAGAGTTTTCATATTTTTTCACCCTGTATATCTAACCAGTGATTTGAACAGTCGATGCCATTTTATCATAAAATAAATTATTTTATCGTCGTGTAATTTTTGCAAACTTATTACGAAATCCTAAAATTATATTGTATACTCTCCTCCTTTACAAATTCGTATTGAGTAAAATATTTTGTAATTAATTTATTTTGGTATTTTTTTTTATGTTTTCAAAAGGTAAATTTATAACACATGAAACCTTTTTACTATAAATATATATTTTTTATTATTAAAAATATTCCTGCCACGTAATAACGGAGTGCCAGATTTGAGCTATATATATCTATCTGAATAATGGCTTATCCGTCACTACTACTACACTCCAATTACAGTGAGGTCCTCAGTGTCAGATGGTCTGACAGCCTCTGTCGTCATATAACCTTGTTATTGTACATATATATTTAAATAAAAAAAACGAACTCACTTTAATAAATAAGTGAACTGTTTGTTAATAGTCATAATAAATTATTTATCTATTTTCTGCTTAATGTAAATATCGAAACTGTATAACAATGTTCATTTAGCCCTAAGAAAAATAATTCCTTTATAATGTTGACACTAGTAGCGTAGTTCTGTAATCCAGCTACTTGGGGACAAAGTGTTGTGAAGATTGCGATAAGTTTTTTACTCGGCCCTCTTAATGGTTGCCATCGATGTCCACACTACTTGGGAGGTCTTAAGTGTCCGTGTTAGGAGGTAATCAGGATCCAGCTATAGTGTTTAGAAAAGAGTTTCAGGCCAGGCAGATAGCTGAAGATCAGAACAATACTATAGGGGTTTGATTCCATATAAAGGTGTAGATACCTAGTTATCCATTTTAACACACACATTTTTTACCGTTTATATATACTAATATAGTTCTTTTCGCAAAGAAACTATGCTTTAATCTAATTTTTAGAGCCAGACACTGTGTTACTCACAACTCAACAATAGTTACTCACACGCTGTTACTGTAAAATGTGACGTCCACAATAGGCCACTCGCCCTGTTACTGTATAATGTGAAGTCTACAATAGGCCACTCACACTGTTACTGTATAATGTGACGTCTACAATAGGCCACTCACACTGTTACTGTATAATATGACGTCTGCAATAGCCCACTCACAATGTTACTGTATAATGTGGCGTCTATAATAGGCAACTCACATTGTTACTGTATAATGTGGCGTCTATAATAGACCACTCACACTGTTACTGTATAATATGACGTCTGCAATAGCCCACTCACACTGTTACTGTATAATGTGGCGTCTATAATAGGCCACTCACATTGTTACTGTATAATGTGGCGTCTATAATAGACCGCTCACACTGTTACTGTATAATTTGGCGTCTATAATAGACCGCTCACACTGTTACTGTATAATGCGGCGTCTATAATAGGCCACTCACACTGTTACTGTATAATATGGGGTCTATAATACCACTCACACTGTTACTGTATAATTGGACATCTACAATAGGCCACTCACACTGTTACTGTGTAATGTGGCGTCTACAATAGGCCACTCACACTGTTACTGTATAATATGGTGTCTATAATAGACCGCTCACACTATTACTGTATAATGTAACGTTTACAATAGGCCACTCACGCTGTTATAGTATAATTTCATATCTAATATTGGCCAACATATATTTGTTTCGGTAATACAATTTTGTTAATTTCGTTAGTTTAGTAACATTTATACCAATAGTAACTAAATATTTTATGTTCTGTAATGTTATACACATTCATGATACTCATTTCACGTTAAAGTAGTCCATCCATCACCAAATCAAGCGCCTCTCACAAAGAACAGACATACTCTAAATTATAATAAGAAATGACTTGCGACTCCAGACAGTTTGATCCACAATAGTGATAAAACGTAAAAAATATGCACATGTGGTTAAAATTTATACTTGAACTAACAGGATGAAAATGTAATACTTTTCATCGTAATATGACATAGTAATAGAGTTTATTTAAGTTTTTTTTTTTTAGTGGTAAAATATATTTCGGATATATAGGATGTTAGAGTGGTTTTTAGGCCACCAACACACTTTTAAACTCCTAATTAACAAGTAAAAGAATGTCTTGGATTGCCACCCGGCTTCATTATCCCTTAGCCAATTAAAAACTAATTTAAAGTTAGACACTTTTAGTAAACTTAGTTAAATGAAGCTTCTTCTATAATTATCTACTTCATAACAGTTACTTTTTATCACCTAACTTATATTACTTACATTATTTCTAGTGTACTACTGTTAATATTTTGCAAGTTGTTCAAAAGAAACATTTTCGGTTATACTTATAGTTTTTCTTTTCAAATAAATATCCATTTTTTGTAATTCGTCACTTTAACGTATATAAACAGCTTTGGAATATCATCATGCAGCAACATTTATATAGTTTCAGAGGTATTATAAGGGACGCCAAGAAACGTTTAGTTTTACTCATAATTGGACACAAACACTAAGGATAGATTCACCATCAAACAATCGTGATAAATTTTATTCTTTACTGAAAACTGCAAAGAACTTAGTTTTTTGTTTTCATTTTTAATTTAATTGTAAACATTACGTAAGAAACTGAAAGTTTTTTTAGGCTTGAGTATTGTCTGTATTGTATAACTTAAGTATTAATAAAAGGGAAAATAAAATCATAAAAGAAGTTTATTTTAAGGCGCAACCTTATTAATTTTTTTTAATAAATTGTTTTAAAAGACGTGGATGTATGTTATATTTTATGGTATGTACTTTTTACCCGATAATTATGCCTACTTCGTTTTAAATGTTGCTACTAAATTGTAGCTAATATTTAACAAATATTTATAAAGATGTGTATTATTTGTTTGCTATTTATTATAAATTAGTCAGGACCATGAATTTAATTTAAACGATAGTTTGTCATTACTTTAAGTAAATGACTAATAACTAAAAACTTCGAACAGTTTGAAAAAGTGGTGTAAACTTTTAATTAATGAAAACTTGTATACAGGGTGTTATTAACTATCATTATCTCTACTATACACCAATAACAATTACTAAGTTGGAAAACGGTAATATATTTTTTTGACTACTACAGATAAAGCGTTTAATTTAATATATTATTGCTTAATAAAACTGTATTTTCTCGATAAGATATTTTCTGGCTCATCAGAGGCCATTCCACTGAATTGATAAACAATTATTGTCAGTTGCTTTAAAAATTATTTAGTTAGGCGTATCGTTGTTTCAAAAGTTACTGCTTTAATGTACAACGACTCAACTAAATAGTAAAGGTTTTATAAAGATTAAACTTGTGAATGTAAACTGCCGCCAGTTCGTATTGGAATAAGATTAATTGATACTTTTTAATTTAATTTGACCTATGCTCTGATTTAAGATTGTCTAACTCATTGTGAGAAATCCCCCTGATGTGATTAAAAATGTACATTTGCTTCAAAAAGTACAATGTTTTCTTTCACTTATGTGTTAAGTTTAAAAGCTAGTCTCTTATGATTTAAGAACCACAATGCCACTCTCAGACTTAAATTTCAGGCAGTAAAAAGACAAGGCACAAGATGGACATTCCTCTAGTTAGCCTTGAAAATGAAATTTAAAACTATTCATAAAAGCTTTGTTGTATAAAACGTAAGATTATATACATGATTTAAAAGAGGGAATTACAAACAAGTTATGACTACTATAGAACCTTTTAAAATATACTAAGTATCACGTTAAAAAGTAGTTTAAACATTCTTAAGAAGTAAAACGAAGTATTAAGTTGCTTATGATCTACAATATAAAGATCATCTCTGGTCTTAGTAATAAGGTCAGCGACACTTACTTACAACGGATGACTTTGCTCCGTACTTAAAAACTTTCTCAGAAAACTGTTTATGTTTATGTTAAGAAAAATACAACTAATATGGTATAATCTGTCAATTAAAACTACGAGGCTATTGCTTGACTAAAAATGAAAATAGTGCTTCTAAAAATTATGGCATACAATGTTTATAAGAATTTTACAAAAATAAGCATCAGTTTACCAAAATATGTTCAAATATTATTTTAACTTTGGCTAAAATGCACGTTTAAGAAGATTTTATATCTTATACTAAAAATTAACAGTGTAACGTAATTAACTATATAAACTATTTCTTGATAAGTTAACGTACGTTTGGTGGATAAATATTTCACGTTATCCTACAATTAACTAATTCTATTCAATCGTGTCTCATAGTTTTGTATTTTATGAATAAGTTATTTGAGAATAGCCTATGCGAATATTGTCTGTTTTGAAAACCCACTCAGTTAAATATTAGACCATTTTGAAATTCATCCTATTTATTTTTGTGCAAACCGTCATAAATGTTCGTATTCATAGCCCATATATTGATCACAAGTATAATATTTGTGCAGCAATAAATTTTAAATACATATTTTTTTAAGAGATAATTTTTAAACTCTTAATATTAATATAAATAATAGACTGTAAAAATATATTTCATTTTATACAATAGCTTACCACTAACTGTAGCTTTGCTACACAACCTTTAAGAATACATTAAATTGTCTTGAGTTACAAATAACGTTTAATTGTGATGCTAGGTTCGTGAAATGTTCCCCGATTAGCAAGAATAAAATTGTATGAGATATACATATCTATGAATTTTATTCTTAAACCACAATTGTGCATAAACATTTTATTCATCATAAAAATTACCATTCATTGATTTAATTTTACAGTTTAAAGAGAAAAATATAACTTACTATCTAAAATAAACCACAATAAAGTCGATAAGGATTTTTTTCTTTTATATTTTCTTTTTAGAACAATGGTGACTATACATAGAGACTGGTGTTATTTCTGGGTGCTATAAATCAGGCAAACATACACAGTTAGTAATTGTATTTTCTAGATAGAAAGAACAACAATAGAAACAGCTTATGTTATATTGTTATGGTCCGTAGCGAGGACAGAACGAATATTTCTCTTTTCCAGCTCTGTTAGTATTTACCCACAGTTGTTTTAGTGGTTTTCACACATTTACAATTGTAGCTGGGTAGATCTTAAACATTGTAATATTTGGTTTAAATTTAATAAGTAAAATTGATGGTCTTATAACTTAGGCTTAAGCCGGTGTCATAACTAGAATCTACGTTAAGTCTCTGAGTCTCAGAGAAACCACTGAGGATGCCACATCACAGTATGGGGCTAAACGTCTGGTTATCTTGTAATTATTGTAGATAGTACTTTGACGCAGTTGTCACCATAAAATGTAGACTCTAGTTATAAAATTTTTGTGTTTATGTAAGATCATTATATGAGAATTCTTTTAAGCTTAAGAATTGGAAACAAATATGATACAATTTCGCTCCTTATTACAAATGTATATAGACCGCGCGGCGAAGGTCCGGCCTCGAGCCCGCCGAGCGGTGATAGGGAGGAGACGGGTGGAGGGCCCAATATGCCTGCAGTCCTGGAAACATTCGCTACTGTCAGACTTTCCCACGCTAGGAGTCTTTTCCATGCTTGCTTCTAAAATAAGTTACGTTAATTGTTACCTACGGATGCACATTCAGTACGTTTCCAGACTGCGTGCGATGTGTATTTGCTTGTGGTTTAGCGTGTTAAGAATTTTTACTCAAGTGTACGATAAACAATAATTATTTTGTTGGTTATACGTTCGTTTTTATCTAACTGCTGTAGTGTAATAAGTCAGTTTGTGGTTTTTTTTTGGTGTCCCTTAAGTGTGTTAAGAGTCTGCAGAGTCTGTCGGCCATACTGGTTTTATTCTCATAAAAACAAAGTTATTTTGAATCCATATTTTTATCATTATTTATTTACCAAAAGTTTTGTATGAGGTGTAGTTTAAAATGCTATCATATTGCGCATTGGGTTTGCTTGTGATATTATGAATACATACGCCTAGTTTTGAAAAATAGGTGAAAATAAAAACTTCAAACTAAATAATTTTTATATTTATTCTATTAAACTAATTATGAATCCAGTAAGCAGTTCAACGAGTAATTTCACTCTTGATCAAATACAATTTGTTTGGAAAAGACCGTTTAAAAATAACTGTTAAATTTAGACACGCGTGATCATTTGTCCGGTTCGAAAAAACATCGTTCTAAAGAGATTAAAACCAACATGGCCGACAGCCTCTGCAGACTTTTAAGGTTGTAAAATTAGTGAACATAGATCCTAAATAGTTTATTCCTTTAGTGGTTCCTGCCTCAACTATGGCTCGCTTTATTCCTAAAGTAGCCCAAGGAAAAACTACTAGAAGTCAGGCTAGGGAAATTATTTTGAGAGTTAGTGAGTTCATGGCGAATGAGGCCAAATTAAGAGATGAACAACGAATCCCCGTAAAAAAATCGTTAGAACGAACTACAGTTGCATGTGGCGTTTCAAAACTTTTATGAAGGAAATTCTGTGTGAAAAGTGTTTATTGAACACTTCAGCGAAAGGAGAGTGTTTGTTTACAAATCCCAAAAAATACAAGAGAAAAAGAACAACGACAGAACTAGACGATTTCAACAAATGTGTCGTTAGAAGAACCTTCCATGAGTTTTATAAAACTGACGAGTCACTCCCAACTCTTCATTTTTATTTTAAAGCAATTTAAATAAAAATTATATGTATTTTAACGGTATGGGAAATCACAGATATATTTTTCTTAGTGACAGTAAGAAGTTTATATTTCTTAGTTACTTAATTTTAATTAAAGTTACTAACTGATTTATTATTTTTTATAATATATTTAATTGTTGTTATTGATATACGTTTTAATTTGTTAACTTTCCAACTCTTAACCTATTTGATGTTTTTATTTTAAATACTGGTCTAATTATAAGAAATAGCAAAATACAAATACTCCGTAAACGTGTAAACAATCAAATCACTTTATTTAGCCAAATTGACAAAACAGTTTGTATTAGCCAATTCAAATACTGTATATGTACTATAATCAATAACAGTTCTTAATACTAACAGCTATATACGTATGTAGAAAAAGTTTATAATTCTTAAAAAAAATAATGTTAATAAAAACAATAACATAGTTCTTATCTGTATGTAAAGAATTAATATGTATTTAACAATGTTGTACAACATTCCTTATTATAAAACTCCCCTTACGATCTGTCTGTGACCGCCTCGCTCAGAGTCGATGTTTTTATATGACTAGTAGGCCAGCCAGGAGGCCGGACCTTTAGCGCGCGTACTATACCTTATTACAGATAGCTGTTGTTTAGTAATATCACTGTCCCCTTGTGACTTTAAAATACATTTTCCTAAACTTAAGTTACAAAAAATGTATAGTGCGTGAATTATGACTGAGGGAATAAAATATATTATTTATTGTATTGAAGTATTTATGTCAATATTAACTCCTTGATATCGCTAAATTCGTCATAACTTGAAGGATATCTATCCAACTGAGTATTTACTTTGAATTCTGTTGAATTTATTTGTTCATTGATCATTTATTTACCTGAATATTATTTGAATGCTGTAGCATTCAGTAGGAGTGAACTTATACGAGTGTGCGTGTGTTAATTAATACCTTTGCACGTGTACAGCGTGTGAGTGAATCAATACAACTTGATTGGGCAGTAACAGATATTTTAAAATAGCAGTTTTTTAATAAATACAGGGGATTTTTAACTCTTTATTGGGAGGACAGTATGAAAATTAACGGTTTTTTTCATAGTAAATGTAAGAATTTTTTCATCTTTTACTATAATGTAGTGACGTATTTTCATAATCTTAACAATATCATTACTACGTCAATGTTGACCTGTGATATTAGTAGATATTCCGTTGTATTGTACAACATGTTCAAAATACGTAACAAATATTGTTGTATTCGTTATTAATTTATATAAAGATACTTACCTGTCCTATATTTTCAAGTCAACTGCCATTAGTTATATAGCTATGCTATCATTTCTTGGGAATACATAAGTTCTAAAGAAAACTAGATTTTAAGTATGTTCGCTTGAGAGTCTGTCTATTTCATAGGTGGCAAAATTGTTTAGCCCTACCAAATCTCAATCTGATATCTATGATTATCTAGAACTTCCCCTATGTAAAATTACTGTTATATAACACGGACGTTACCGTTTACAGTGTCAACCAGATGATTTAAACCCTTAACTGTGTGGGTAATTGTATACTTTAATTTATCTTGGTCAAGCTAGTTTTTCCGGAAGGTGCTAAAATAACAGTCCATTTGCTATTAATACCACTTGTAGGTTGAGCCAGAACATTCTCGAATTCACTCCCAGAAAGATTGAGATCTCTACTTCAGAAACATCTAGACAGCTGTGGAAACATCTAGACTCGCTGTGACGAATTATTTAAAGGCCCCTCAACCGTACAGTCAGTGCTAGTTGTGAGGAAGTTTGTCTTCGGTTTACAGTCTGTTGTACCTGACAGTGTTAATCATTAAGTCACGTATAGGGACATATATTATGCGAACACAAACTCAAGTGTGATAGGTGGTAGTGGTTTAATTTCAGGCAACAAATAGTGTCAGTCTGGTAATATGAATCTGTAAATATCTGAGTGTTTGGTTTAGTTAATTTGTGAGAGTGTATAGCTACGTACAGATAGTAGTTAGAAAGTGGAAGGGACTTAATATTTAGAACCCTGAGGACTGTAACGTTATAATTAGGATTTCAGGCATTATTATGGCTATAGTTAAATACTATAGAAAACTTTATTTACACGGAAAATACTATATATATGTAGAACAAATCAGAAAATATTCGATAAACAATTATCTCAGTTGTTAAAATATTTAAATATGATTTATAATAACAACAAATACTTGACCATTTCATTATGAACATTTTATTTTGTAAGTTAAACTGTACGAGATAAGCAGCATGATATTCGTGACATTTTCATGGCGTAAAAACTATATTTGGTCATTTAAATCAGGTATTAAATTATTATTTTTAAAGAAAAAAAATAACAGGCAGTATTCACTTTATGAGTTATTATGATACTAGACAATAATTTTAATGATGAACAACTGATTTTTAATTTATATTGGATATTTATTTTAAAAATTAAAGGGAAGATAAGAGTGTCAATTTTTAAAAGCAATACAAATATTTATTAGTAAACATAATTTGTTCAGTTTTTACTAAAATATTTCTTGTATGCTATCTAATACCACGCTTTTTCGTCGAGATATTTACATGTTTTATACAAGAGGAGTAAATATCTCTGTGTGGCTAAGGAGAACTGTTATTTATAGTCCCTAGAGAGATTAACGCTGAAATTGTGTTTATGAATATGTTGCATTTACTTGGAAAGAACTGCTCTCTGGGGAGTGATACGTCTTTCCCCCTTATAAATATATTTCTTATTACGGACAATTTTGAGATACATCTAACTAATTATTAATCTTCATCTGTACTTAACCAAAGAGTAGGTTAATAATTAAAATATATTATTTTAAAAATTTTGTTTTTATTATAGTTACTAGATTTTAGAATTGATTAATTACCAGATTTAATCAAAAAAATTTAATCTTTTTTGATAATGATATGACAAGTTCTTACTTAAGTTGTTGGAGGCAGCATGTGATTCTAAAGTCACACTCAACCTGTGTAGCCTAATTTCTCGAGTAACGCACGTCTGGGCCTCAAGGATGTTTTTGGAATTTTGAGAGTTCATTTGGCTGGTGTCATTGGTTAGTGAAACGATCAGAGGGGTGACGGTGAAGGCCCTTTACTCGTAATGTATATATATATATATATATATATATATATATATATATATATATATATATATGTCTAACAGTTTTTGAATCTCAGTTAAAGGTTATATTTTGTATTTTATATATTTAAGATAAATAAAAATTTTTAGAAAAACTATTTGTACAACTTTTTCAACAATTACGAGTATGAAACTGCTGAAATACACAAAATAATTGTTAAATTACTATAACAAGATGTAATGTACACTAGAGGATCAAGAGACAGCTGAGTGCCAAACCGTGGTCTTATTAGGTGGTAATTGGTCCTTCCGAGTGACTGGCTGAGCTGCTTCACACGTCAGTGGGAACAGATGGGGGTGACTATTTCCTCTATGTGATGAGCTCGGACACTGAACAAGGATTTAATAAATCATGCAAATTAGTTTTAGTGTCTTATTTTTCAAGCCATTTTATACATTATTTTCAAGCTTTTTTCTAAAATGTTGACTATGTTTTTACATTATCATAGACGACCGGTGAAAAAACGCAACATAGTCTAGAGCTATAGTAAAAGCACTTAAATAATTTTCAATGCAACAATAAACATAAAGTATTATAATCTACTACTTAGAAGTTGTAACTGGTGTGAAATGAGAAATCCTTTAATACGTACTTCCCTACAAAACGTTAACACGATAAACAATAATAAGCATACAATTTTGATATTAATTAACAATAAATCCGTTCTTTATATATTTATTCAATATAATATATTATATTAAAAGAATCTACTGCTATTTATTTAAAAACTCATGCACTATATAAGAAGAAAAAACCAACAAAAAATTTATTGAAATAGATTTTTGATAATACTATTGGTACAGTTTGATTTAAATCAATAATTTATAACCAAAAACATTCGTTTAGTAACTTTATGCTAATTTAGGGTAAATCAGACGAGTTTGTGGGGTTGAAAATGTCCCTTTAAACTAAGATAAAATACTTTTTACTGTACGATTTATAATACATAGAGTGCTAGCTATCAGGATTAAAAACTTATTAAAATAAATACGTTGTAAGGCCTATTTTATACGGGAAACTGTCTTTTCACGTCGTCACATGCACAAACACATGAAAGTTATATGTACGCATTGCGAAATAAATTAGCGTTTAAAAATACGATTTTGATACCTAATACGCTTTTCATATTCATTATGAAATTAATGAAAGTAGTAAGCATACACATTACAAGTCTTACGAACATTTTTATCCTAAGTCAGAATCAAAATAATTATATAAAGTCCGTTATGTTGTATTGACCTTTAAACTCACTTTAAAGCCAGACGATATTTGAGCAATATGTTCTTTTACAAGTCCTTTCAATAAAACTATGAAGTCCTGTACGTGGTTTAATCGCTGTACGAACTTCAGAAAAAATCTATTATACATTCACGATGACTTGTGGTCTGAGTTTGAACCATTTCAGAAACAATTCAAAATAAAGTAAATAATACAGA
Organism: Stictocephala bisonia; assembly: GCA_035578905.1. Taxonomy (NCBI): domain Eukaryota; kingdom Metazoa; phylum Arthropoda; class Insecta; order Hemiptera; family Membracidae; genus Stictocephala; species Stictocephala bisonia. The sequence continues at coordinate 181,358 of JAQJVL010001188.1, read as the reverse complement.
AACAGATAAACTTATGTATAAAGTCCTAATATCTATAGTTCCTGTTGGTATAAACAAATAAGAAGTGAACGTCACCCAATACAAATTTACTATCACACAAGAAAAAAACTAACAAAATATTATTGTGATTGATTTCAGTAAACTGCATTAACTTTCTTCAGACCAGAGGGTTTCACATAAGGAATCAAAGGAGGCATTTCTTTTTGATTCCCTGTGGTCTAAGAAAGAAAAACGTTGTTTACCAATAACGATCTCTATAATTGTTTTACTTTATGTGCCTCTATAATAATAATTATATGTCTTGTAAATTTCACTAGTTTTATAATACATATGAAATTGACTGCAAAATTACAATACAAATTACAATTTAAAATCAATCATCTTTCAAAATAAACCTATTATCAAACAAGAGTCAGTAGGTAGTAATTAAATTGTAAAAACAAAGGCTGAGCGAAAGCATAAAACAAACGATAAACTAAGAGCCACTTCTGAAGTACTAAGTACATCCAGGATCAAGAAAGGGTGTTCTTTTAACACCATTACGAATAATTTCTATAATAAGCTTTGCAATTGTTGGGGAAGAAAACCCAGTGCTATTTATTTCTCCATTTATCAGAGATGAACAGTAGTTAATTGATAATTCCCTTTTTATTTAGAAATAAAAAAATTACATCTCTTTAATTATCTATTCTTACAAATATCGTTTCCTGACATTCCTACATACTTTAATATTGGTAATTTTATCTGTTAATATACTTATTTATAAAAATATAAAATAAAATGTCTTATTAATGATATGTATATACAATATTATTTGGTTTATATGTGTTATGCACTGAATAAAAATATTTATTACTTTACAAGAGATAGTAAATTTCAACAAAATGTTTAATTTATTTTATAAACCATATAAAAAATTTATATATAGTAATTATATCAATGGTAAAATTCGTATAAGTTATTTAATATTTCCAATTGTTAGAAGAATTGATCATTACAAATTTGAGTTGCTATTATTTATACTTGTTCTTCACAATATACCTCAGTTTTTTACGTGGAGTGATAAACATTCCACAAGCAAGCACAAAACAAAAGTAACTAAATGCGACTTCCGTTACAAGTAATAGTTTTACTCACCAGTCTGTCAACATTATTGTGGTTATGTCTCATTACTCTTGCCATTACTGATGTTGTTTCATTTACTGATGGAAAAAACAAGAAATTGTTTATCCATTCATAGATCCATATAGTTGGATATATTTGAGTTAATGTGATTATTGTTTTGAACAATGTTACCGTATGTTTATGGGTGGGTGGGATGGACCACTGTACGTGGAAGGCTGGGTCATTTGTATGTGTAGGTGGGGTAGATATTACCACCTTACGTGTATGGGTGGGTGGGATGGACATTACGATTGCACGTTAATTAGAGGGTGGAATGTGCAATACCACCGTGACCAACCATACACGTACGGTGGTAGTTAAAAAAACTCTCCTCAAATCAAATTAAACATAGAACATATTCTATGTGTCCGTCAAACTTTAAAAAATAAAGAAATTGTTTAGACATTTAGCTCATTGACCAGACATTCTAGCGCAGTAAGTTATAAATGTACAGCAAGGTAATCTGTACCCATGTTCGACACAATAACTATCACGATATCTACCCCTCTATAGACCTCGAAACCTTTGGTTACAAATCGTGCACGACCGGACTCGCTAACTAGGTGAAAATAAAGTACTGACTTGGCTGTGAAATACTAATTAATTTAATTATCAACAAGACAAACTTAATAATTAACAGAACAATCAAATATCAAAATACACTATCAAATGAATAACAATATAAATAACCGAGTGCTTTTAAAGATATTAACACAAAATAGTGCACAAAGTATACAACACAAAGTATACAAAATCAATATAACATAAAGTACTTAAATTAATTAAAATACTTGGGCGATAATGCTGCTGGCACTGACCTACGATAATTGGCCCCAAACTCCCTCCCCTACGACCAAGGTCTCCTCGACTTCCCCGAGTGTCTCGAGGCCTTCGTATATATCTCAACCAGTCAATGTCACCAGCACCATGACCCGAGTTCTGACAAGCACAACACACCCCGATTACCAATGTTTTATAATATTCACTGAAAAGTTTATTTAGCAAATTTATATTAATAATCGATATATTATCGATATAACAACACTAATATAATAATTAGTTTCCCTATATTTATTTGTTAAACATTTTATCCATCCAACATCTGCTGACATTACTCATAACATAAAAATTTATCAATTTAACATTAGTTCAACAAACGTTTCATTGTAAACCCTAAATATTATTGATTAATATTTAGGGCTATGATCGTACTTCACCTGGTAAAATTATACGACCTTTAACTTTATCTATATTTCCTAATATTACTTTTAGTAAACCACATTTACCTTCCTCAGACAAAAGGAGTTCACAAAATAAATCAAAGAGGAATCACAAAGGAGGCATTGGTTTGTGAATCCCAGTGGTCTAATGAAGATAAACCTTTTTTCCTAGGAATACATTTGAAATTTAACTATGGTAAGTAAAAAAGATTTGTCATCATCTATTCTACGACCTTGCAAAAACCTATCCCTTTATGATTACTGTTCCATACATCGTTGAAATAGCTCCATATATTAACTATTGTTTGTGAAAGTTATAATTTTAAGTAAGTAGATGTATACAATAATTTTATAAATAATAAAGTGAAACTTCTTTAACATCAGTAAAAACATTTATACTTCTTTGTCGTTTTAAGCATGAATGGCTTCACAGACTTTCAAACTCTTAAAACATATAATAATCTCAAAACAACGTTAAAATTAATGAAAAGTGATTTATTAGATAAATGACAGATTTATTACACTTTAATAGACTGGTTACAAACAAATTCTGACAGAAATTCAAGGATAATAACTGTAATAGAGACAGTCTTTGAGGATATGTTTCAGACGATGTTTACTATACAGCTGATTGCTTAATACAGGTTCTCCCAAAAGTAAAGTGCCAAACTTAGGAAAATGTTTATATAGTAAAAAATAAAGAAAAAAGAAGTATATTTTTTTCAAAAATCACTTTCTTTACCAGATAGCCACCATTTTTTTTTTTTCACGAAATAATTTTTATCTTTGAATTGGCTTAACCAATCTTTATGGAACTCGCTATGCACATTAAAATAATTGATATCAATTAATTAAAAAATCAACTTTATCGAATGTTAAATTTCAAAAGGTCGGAAATTCAAAATTTTAAACATAATTTTACCAATCTTTCCGTACCAAAAAAAAATAGAATCAGGTGAAAACTAACCGGGATACATTGACATTTGTGTTGAGAGACAGCAAAAAGCAATGTGTTTTTATCTTCTTCGCTGCCTCTCAACACAAATGTCTAGGTGTCTCGGTTATTTTTTGTCTTATTCAAATTGTTTTATATACACAATACACACAATTGTGTCTTACAAAAAGTGTTCTTAATAATTTGTTTAATGTTTGCCATATGTTTTTAATACTTCAAATGGTCACCATTTTAAAATTAAAAATTGGACCAGGTTTATTTATTTCTAGAATAGATATCCATTATTTTAACATGAATAGCAAGTTTCATAAAGATTGGCTAAGGCAACTCGGAGATGAAAATTCTTTCGTGAAAAAAACAAAATGGTGGATTCCTGGTAAACAAAGCTTTTTTAGAACAAATTTATACTTGATGTCCCCTTTACTTGTACCTATATACCCATTTACTGAAGTTTGGTACTTTACTTTTGGGACACCTTTTACAGTGGAATATAATTCTGATATTTTAGAATTTTATATTTTGCAAAAATGGTATTTAGGGTAACAAACCATTTATAGTAAACTACTAGCTATAATCACGTTAGGGGATGCATTTATGCGCAGGGTGTGTATGATACGCCCTGCAGACAGAAGGCAGGGAATACCCACTTAACCCACTTCGGGCTTAGGGTATCCAAGACTTTCTATTGGGGCTAACCTTCTTGTTCAGGGTTTATGAGATATCCCTCTTCACGTTTTTCATGTAGAACCATGGGAGCAAGGCAAAACCTGTTTTTAACGTGATATCGCTTCATCTTTCCTCGCCCTGATAAGATCTTTGCACATATCAATAGTATATTGGGAATGGGATAGTAAGGTTGAAGAGAACAAGTTTTATTTATTTTTCCTAGTAAAAAATATTAGAGCCTTTCCCACCCAAAACTTATTGTTGTTCACGTTTTATTTAATATATCTATCTCATCCATAGTTGTCCTTACTAACTCTTGTTTGTTCTTAATACATAATAATTATTTCATTTTTATAAGACTAAGTATCCCATTCTCTACAACATTAGTTATGTGGTTTTTAAGGAATGTTCTCGTTTAGATGGTAAATTAATTGAAAACCGTTTCAATAGAATGAAAACTAATTAATTATAAGAACCTAAATTTAGTCACGTATTTCTTCTGCTTGGTGTATCAGAGGAGTTGGATTCAATCTAATTTCTTATTGGTCAAAGACAAAACGTCTTATGAAGAATAAAGTCCGGATGAAGATAGAAACACTAATACAGCTCAGTGTTTCTCTCCCTTTGTTTTTGTCGTCTTTGAAAATAAACTGGAATTAATCACATTGAAATAATTCTAGATAAACTTATAAAATATTACTACTAGACAGTTTTGAGCACGTTTAATTTAAAATTGTAACGTAATTTATTGATTTAACGTAATGTGTACATTTCTTTTCTCCCCCTCCCCCCGGTATATAGTAAGCTCAAATATAAACAAAAGTTTGAAACGTTTTTCTTGAATAGCAATCATTACGAAACTTTATATTTAAAGTTAACACTAATGATAACTAGAAAAATACCGAAACAATGACTCGATTCTAAAGCCTTCGAAAATTAAAGATCTACCAAATTTCACAAATAACGTCATTAATTTTCTCTGTTTAGTATTTGATAGTAATTGAGGGAGTAATATAATAAATTGTATGGGCTTTTTTAGGTTTAATATTATTGAGCTTGTTATATATGAAGGGCGTTGTCTCAGCAGGAAACCGGATATTAAACTAGCTACCCAGTGGAAGGGACGTTCACTTCCGTTAAAACAGAAAATTCAGGAACGTGTGCAGAAAAATAAGAATAAAATGTTTTAATAAAAAAAAGCCTTTCTAATTTTTAAATTAAAAAGCTATTTTTTCTATTAAATTAAACTCCAAAATTTGGGTTCATTATTTATTGTTAATTTACTAATCACAATCTTGAAACTGTAATAACTGGTACAAACAATTTACGCGTTTAATACTTTTTTTAATTATAAATAAATATATTATAGTATTTTTTTAATTCTTTCTATTAAAACATAATATATTTACATTATTAAAATAATTTTATTTTATTTGTCGTATTATTTATTAGTTTTGATATTACTTATGTCGAAAAATTATCACCAGAGGAATGATGTTATAACAACTTTAGAGTAATATATAACTTGTAGAATTGAGTAAAAGCCAAATTAGTAAATTATAAAATATATTTTTTTAATTTACTATATTTAAATCTAAAAATAATAAATTAAAAAAAATACACATTTTCTTGTGGACTAAGTAGTTTTGGACATTTAAAGAAAACATGTTGATGTATGTACTATTTTAAGAATGTTACTAATAATTGTACAGTAGTTTTGCAAAAGAATAATTTTCTTTAAATGTCTGACTAAAATGGAGTAAACATAATTATACAGAAATAAACAAAACATATTAACACAAACAACTTTTTTATCTAAAAAAAATAAAATAAATATGAACTGATGTCTATTTTGATTATTGTAATTAAAATTAGTTTGAAAGCATAACGCGTCACGAATATGACAATATTAATAAAAGTGTAGGAGAATGTTTTCCACCGTGTGTATATTGAAGAATATAAAACCATTCAGCTTAGATATACTGATGATATTAGGTATTTCTGTAACACCACTCTTGTACCAGAAACTAATTTGCGCATTGATCTGACAACAAGGAAATTGAGATGAAAATATGGTTAAACCACATAAAGAAACTTACTGAAATAAAGCTTTAAATGTCTGAAAATACTCCTCAGCTAAAAAAGATTAACTAGTGTTATTTGAACTAAGTTAAGGAGTTGTAGCAAGCCATATACAAAAACCGTTCAGTCAGATGCGTGCTCACTCTAAAAATGCTTCAATAGTAGAGAGAAAATGAGATGTTCGATAACCAAGAAAACTTCCTTTTATTTCAATGAACCATTACTTAAATTTTAATTATGAAAATTTATTGAATTTAAAAATTATTCTTTTATATGTCTTTTATAAATGTACGCTAGAGACAAATTTCAAATACATATTTGAGTACTCAAATACAAAACTAAATTGAGAAACGAAACCAGCTACTATTCTAAATGTATGATATTTATTAACTAAAATCATCTGTTACAATAATATACATAATAAATGTAAAATGTGAATACAACACTCTAGGTACGTTATTTTATTTCTTCGACAAACTAATTATTTAGAAAGTTAATACTAACTTCATTATAAACCCCTAAGGGTAGTTTATATTTTTGATAAACTTTATTTTTATATATCATTTTAGCATTCAATCAATAAAATACAGGATATATTATGTTGATATTACAGGTTATATTGATATGATAATAGGATATAGGATATATTATATAATACAGGTATTATTATACATGGTTTTTAACTATTTATTATAATTATGGATAGTGAATTCAACATTTTATAAGTTTTTACTTGGATGTCAAACATTGAAATATTACAAATACTGTAATCATTATATGAGTTAGTTAAATATCAAACTCGTATCACTAATCTAGATTTATAACTTTCATTCGTTTTTATTAAAAGTATAATTTCTTTAAAAGCCCGTCTGCGTTGTGGTCCAAATGCAGTTTTAAAAGTTTTACTAAATAAAAACGTAGATATGAGGTACAGTAAGACATGCAGGGCTTTCAATGGAGACACTTTTATGACAAAAGACTCACTTCTATTGTGTTCACTTTCTTATTGTTGTGGCTGTAAAAGTAAAATACCATTTACACTGGAAATGGGGTTAAGAAAATAGGACACAATTCTCTCTATGTTTTTAGTTTGATGTGAAATGAAAATTAATGTTTTATTTATAGTACTTAAATTACGAAATTTGGTTTAGCAACTCATCTAATCACGTAAAATGGTATTGAAATAGACGTACAGTGATATTAACACACCCACCCACACAAACATGTCATATTATATTAAAATAAACTTACGGTAGCATTGACCCACCTACCTAACACAACATCTTCAGTGATATTCACCCACCCACATATACATGTCATATTATACTGAAATAAAGTAAGGGTGGCATTGGCCCACCTACCTAACACAACACTTTCAGTGATATAAACCCACCCACCCACACATGCATGTCATATTATATTGAAATAAAAGTACGGGAGAATTGACCCACCTACCAAACACAACACCTTCAGTGATATTCACCCACCCACCCACACATACATGTCATCATCATCATCATCAGCAGCAGCAGGTTCCAGTCTTCTCCCGGGTCTGCTTGGTACACAGTCCTCTCCACCATAGCTTATCTTCCCACTTCCTTTCTTCCAATATGTTTTCCCATACCTCCCCTCTTCTTACTACACTCTCCTTTAACCCATCTCTCCATCTATCCCTTGGTCTACCCCTTGGACGTTTACCCTGTATCCTCCACTCCATCCACTTTTTTGGTATCCTCTCATCCTCCATCCTTTTCACATGTCCGAACCATCTAATTCTTTCCCTTTCTATTTTATCTTGCAGAGGTTCTTCATTTAATCTGTCTCTTATGATTTCATTTCGTATTCTATCCCACTTCGTTACTCCTAATCTACCTCTCAAGAAACGCATCTCACATGCCTGTATCTTGCTCTTTTCTCTATTCTTCATTACCCATGTCTCTGCTCCATATGTTAATATTGGTATGTAGTATGTCCTATATATAATTTCTTTACTTCTTTGTGGCAATCCTTTGTCTCTTATTAATCCCCTAACTAATTTGTAGAAATTTCCAGCCTGTCTAACTTGTTCATTTATGTCTCTTTCATTTTTACCATTTTCTTCCAGGACACTACCCAAATATTTGAAGAACTGTACTCTCTTCATTTCCTCTCTTCCCAGCATTAATTTTTCTAATATACACTCTTTGTTCCTTGTTGTTACCATATATTCACTTTTCGACACATTGAATTTCATCCCATATTTCTTTACTTCTTCTACCCACACATCCAACTGTCTTTGTACCTCTTTTATTTTACTTCCCCAAACCATTAAGTCATCCGCAAATGCCATAACCTTCATATTTTCTTCTCCAATTCTTTTTGCCACTCCACTCATTACTTCATCTAATACTGTTATGAAGAGAAGAGGTGACAGAGCGCTACCCTGTCTTAATCCGTTTTCTTGTTTGAACCACCCTGTCTTTTCACCCCCTATCTTTACACAACTTTGGCTTTCTCCACAAATCTCTCTTACTCTTTCAATTATACTGTCTTTAACTCCCTTCCTTTTAAGTGCTTCCCATACCTTATCTCTTCTCACAGTATCATACGCTTTTTCCATATCTAGGAACCCCATTACTAGATCTCTTCCATACTCATAATTCTTCTCCTGCATCTGTTTAGCAGCAAAAATGAGGTCTATTGTTGATCTTCCCGGTCTAAATCCACTTTGCTCCTCTCTCAGTTTTCTTTCTACTTCGTTCCTCACCTTTTTTTCCAAAATTTTCTCATATACCTTTGCACTGTGACACATTAAGGCTATCCCTCTATAATTACTGAAAACCTTCCTATCCCCTTTCTTGAAGATTGGCACTATTACTGCTTTTTTCCAATCTTTTGGAGTTTTTCTTTCCCTCCATACCACTCTCATCACTCTGTATAGCCACTGCATGCCGACAGCACCCGCCCTCTTTATTAGCTCTATTGGTAACTCGTCCACTCCTGCTGCTTTTCCCTCTTTCATCCTCTTTACAGCTTCCTCAAACTCTAGCCACGTTATGTCCTCATCTTCCTCTCCATTTCTCTCTATTATATCTTCCTCCTTCCCCTCTCTTTGTGTTTCGACATTTGGGTTCAGTAATGTCTGGAAATATTGTTTCCACATATCTTTTAACTCTTCCTTATTCTTTATTTCCTCTCCTTCTTCGTTTTTCATCACTACATCTATTTTTTCCCCATTCCTCCTTTTCCTCACTAAAGAGTACAGTACTTTCTTACTCCCATTTGAATCATCTTCCATCATCCTAGTCCATTCTTCCATCCATTTATTCTTTTCTTCTTTAACTATTTTCTTTGCTTCCTTTTTCCATCGTGCATATTCTTCCTTAGCTTCATCTGTCTTTTCCTTAAACCATGTCCTAAATGCTCTGTTTTTTCTATTTACCACTTCTTTTACCCTTTCATTCCACCATGGAGTTTCCTTCCATCTTCTTTTTGCACTTGTCCTTCCACATATTTCTTCAGCTGCCTCCACAAACGTTTCCCTAAATTTTGTCCACTCTTTCTCTACAGACTGAGGTTGTTCCTTTGGTAAATGCTTTTTTAAAACTTCTTGAAACTCCTCTTGTTTCTCCTCCTCCTTCAGAGAATATTATATAAATATGAATATTATATAAATATGAATTCTATATAATATTCATACATGTCATATTATATAGAAATAAAAGTACGGAAGCATTGACCCACCTACCTAACACAACACCTTCAGTGATATTCAACCACCCACCCACACATGCATGTCATATTATATTGAAATAAACTTACGGTGGCATTGACCTACCTACCTAACACAACACATTCAGTGCTATGATTGATTTTACCATCCAGATACTTTTTATAATCCCAGACATTAATTGCCTTGCAATACAAAATAACCCACCCCTACATGTACAAGGGTACCAAGTGAGTGGGTCAATACCACCGTACATGTATGGGTGGGTGAATGAGTCAATAGCACCATATATCTATAGGTAAACAGGTGGGTCAATACCACTATACATGTTTGAGTGACACATGGGTTAGTACCACCACATAATGGAAGGGTCAATACCTCCATACATGTTTGAGTTGGTGGATTAGTCATTACCACTGTAGTGTATAAGAGGGTAAGTGGGTTAATATCATTGTAAGTGTGTGTAATGCGGATTGGTCACTATCACTCTAGGTGTGCATGATGGTGGGATAGTGAATACCTTTGTAAGTGAGGGGAGCGGTTAGTAAATACCACGGTATGTTTGAGGGAGGGTGTGTTAGTAAATATTACTACAAGTGTAGGGAAGGGTGGGCTAACAAATACCACTGTAATTGTGAGGGGGTGGGTTAGTAACAGCCATTGCAGTTTCGGAGGGGGTTAACGTGACTTTCTTCTTAGAACTAATGATGCAGTCCCAAGAATTCTTAACTTAAAAATGTTAAAATCTATTGAATTATAAATTTAATTTAAAACTACAAAATTCCATCGAAGCCCAAATGAGGAAAATGTCAGTTCTACACTAACTGTAATTTTCCATAAGTTATGAAAATGGTAATATTATTAAAACCTAAATATTTAGAGAGTATTTTTAACAAAGTGTTATCAACTTTAATAAAACAAACCGTACTAAATTGTATTCAAACAATCAAGGAATAAATTGTATTTTTGTTGAAATTTAATAACAATTATTTTTGGAATTCCATTTATTTAATGAAAATGTTACCCTGAATTCCACTGTGAATATTATTTGAATTACTATTCTACTAGTTTTAACGTTATCTGGAATAAAATCAATAACTAAATCACTAAAACGTTTTAAACAGTTTGGAAAATATGTTAACCCGTTGGAATATTGTTTGTTTGGTTACTATTTCGATATTTAATATTTACATGTTTCGACAGTATGTTTTAGTTTTAAGGTTATTGTTTTACTGATATAAAAACATAAAAAAGATCAGAAATAAATACTTATAAAAATATAATACATAAGAGAAAATAGTTATAGCACAGTTTCACATTTATTTTAATACTATATTTGTATTAAAAATTTATTTTAAGTAAGAGTGTCGTAATTGTTAAAGATAACACAATTAAAACCAATAAAAACTTTATTAGTAAGGCCTTTCGATAGCAAGGCTATCTTTGTCAGACACACACAAATGAACATTTATTAGTGATGTGTCTGACGATGATATCCTTGCTATCGAAATGCCTCACTAATAAAGTTTTTATTGGTTTTAAATTGCATTATTTTTTTAAATTATATACAAAAACCAATACAGCTCCACCTTCAATATAAGAGTGTCGTGTTTCTTTTTAAATAAACTTTTCTCCTGATGAAACTTGGACTGTATAACTTCATAATGGACGTTGACACTTGAAATTGTATCTTGACATATGATATTTTACCGTCTTTATTTTAAAAATAATACTACTGAAAATGTTACCCAGAATATATTTATTTTTAGTCAAAGTCTTTAAAGTAATCTTTATAGTAGTTAATAAATATATCTGTAAATGTAAGGGAGGGCGGGTTAGTAAATGACACTCTTTAGAAAGTCGCACTTTGTTCCTTATTAAAAAATATGATCCATCAAAATGATGAAGTTGTATTAAATAATCAGTTAAGTCATATTAACAAAGTGTGATTGTATGAAATACAAATTTAATAAAGGATAGATAAAGTATCATATATAGCAGCTGATCTAAATGTAAAAAAAAATTAAACACATGTAATTAAACACAGTAGATGGAATATATCTAATTATACGCTAAAATTTAAAATGCATATTTCTATTTAATATATCGTCATTAGTCTGCATTCTATATACTTTGTTTGTTGAATATCTAAATTATGTTAGTATAGTAGGTTACAGGTGTTTTACATGTAACCTAACATGACCAAATACTTAAAGAACACAGCGCACACATGTGAACATTACAATGGTAACTAGAATCATCAATCAAACAGTCAATGAATATAGGACAAAAACTAATCATGGATTTTTATTTTACAAAACTAAAGTCCTTGCCAACATCCCACATTACTACCGAGAATCGTAAGGGAAGCTATAGAAATATATAAAAGAAGAAATAATTTTAATAAGGATGATAGTATACGGCTTCCAAATACATGGGAATATATTTTAAGAACATTGAAATAAAGTGGAAGAGTCAGCCATATTGATTTTCTTCGGCCAATGACCATAGGTCACCATACCTGCCAAACCAGTCTCCACCTGACCACCTGTTATAAAAGCTGGAAGTTCGTTCGCCGATCTCAGACTCACAGAAACCACTAAGGATGTCACATTACAGTATGGGCGAAACGTCTGGTTATCTTGTAAGTATTACAGATAGTACCTTGACGCGGTTCTCACCGGAAAATGTAGATTCTAGTTATGACACCGGCTGCTTAAGCCTAAGTTCTATGATTACAATAATTTGCAAGATTACAACGGAAAGATACATATACAGGGTGTTTATTAAAACTGTTTCAATAATTTGGTATGTCCTAAAACCTTTAGTTTTCCATCTATCTGTCTTTATGTGTTTTTTACATAAAAATTCATAACTTTAGATCCACTGAAAGTATAATTGTGAAATTTTATATTGTACTACCTTAAAGTAGATATCTTTTTAATAAAAATATAAAAAATAAATATTTACCCATTTCAAAATGGTGGATATTTATTTTTTTCTAACCGAAATATCTAAAAATTTTACGAACAAAGTGCAAGACTAATATTTTTCAGTAAATCTTATTGTAATATTCACAGTGTTCGTTTCAACAAAACCGGATAAAAATTAGCCGAGTTATGCTGCAAAAATGTAAAACTATGCTTTACCGCATTAACCAAAGGCTAGTGCTGTTTTAATTATGTGTGTACTTTGAACAGCTGATTTAATGTCAGTCTGCTATTTCAAATGAACAGCTGATTATTTATGTTATTAATTGTTTCCATTATTTGCATTATTCATTAGTAACAATAAGAACAGTGTCATCTACACATTTTTCTGAGTGTTTCTGTTAAGGTTTTTTTTAATTGTATTGTTAATTTTAATTAGTTAGTGTTTGTAATTTATTTTCTTATGACATAGTTCTTTTTTATTATTTTCATAGTTTCTTGCATGAATACTACTACAATGAGCCATACCATATATCAAATGCATGTCTGCCATATATGTGTTGTTTATTAAATTTTCTGCCATTATTTGTTAATAAAAGGATAATCTTTTATCTTGAAAACCAACATCTACTTGTGTAAAAACAGTGGTCTGTGATGACTCAGAGTTCTTTGTTAGAGTATCTCGTACATCTAATATGTTTGTTTAGCATCATTGGAACCAATCTTCCAGATTATCCATGACGTAATATATGCCACAGATACGTTTAAGTGCGGGAATTGTTATTTTACTAAATGAAGATGCTGTACTATTAATTTTGGTTAGAGGCTTTAAAACAGTTTCTCTATTGAATATTCATACTATTTTATCTATAACTCTTTTAAAATATAGTAGGATAGTGGTTTTTTTCATGCTCAGGTTTCTTTTTTTATATTTTTAGTACAGTGGTTGGCTACGAGTGCAATCTAAGTACTAAGTATCATTACATCACTTTAATATATTTAGTTAAAGTCTTATGTATGGAGACAGTAAACCTTTTTTGAAGGAGGAAGGTTGAAAATGTTTGAAAGAAATAGACAGTTCCACACTCTGAAGCTAGACGCACACATTTCCAACAGATGTGTTAGACTAAGGGGTATTAAATAGACAGTTCCACACTCTGAAGCTAGACGCACACATTTCCAACAGATGTGTTAGACTAAGGGGTATTAAATAGACAGTTCCACACTCTGAAGCTAGACGCACACATTTTCAACAGATGTGTTAGACTAAGGGGTATTAAATAGACAGTTCCACACTCTGAAGCTAGACGCACACATTTCCAACAGATGTGTTAGACTAAGGGGTATTCAATGTGTTGAAAAAGTCATAAAAAGTTAAGTGCTTTCATAACAAGAGTTCAAAACGTTTTATTACAGGAGATTGTTTGGAAGTTTTGGTTTTCCCGATAGCCGGAAGTTTAGATAGCCAAGATACTCTGAAGAAGGGTTTCCACTCGTTCTTTCTTATCTAATGTACGTGAAACAGGAAACTTTATGGGTTCACCTACTGTGCGGTTCAGATACTAAAGTATCTATAAGTGTCTTGTCAGATATGTAGAGTTACTAAACATACAAATAAATACTAAATATAATCTATAAAACGTGCAATTTATTCTTGGAATGTATAAAAAGACAGGAACTGGGTAGTGTAATATTATATTTACAAGTATTTATGAAACATTTTATGTGACGCATCTTTTAAAAGGCAAACATTGAAATAACATATAATTACATATGTTACAATGTAATCCACTCTCCCTTAAACAATTTAGTGTACCTTCCATAATAATGCACATTACACATAATTGAAAATGGGAACAATAATTGTAGGCATAATTTTACGTGAATAACAACTTAGATAAGTTTATTGATTTTACTGCTGTCCATAATCATGACAGGAGGAACAAACATAAGCTACTTAATAGCAAGTGTACATTTAGTCTAAAACTAAAGAGGTTTGAGTATCAAGGAATTAAATTTTACAATGTCCTTTCTAACAATATTCAAGCTGTGCCATTAAATTTATACAATAATACCGTAAAAAATATTTTGATAAAGAATTGTATCAACTATGTAAATGATTTCTTAGGCACAGATAACTTTGTGTAATATGAAGCCTGATGTATCTGTTTGACCACTGTCATACATTATCGTGTAATGTTTCCGACAAATAAAGATTGTCTAGTTGTCAAAAAAAAAAGAACTATACAAACTAAGTTATGGAAAACTCAGTATTTCAGTGTCTCAGAATACGTTTACATATTCAACATTTTAGATAAGTTTTAGATAATAATATTTTGTTATCAACAATCTCCTTTTTTTGGAATCCCTTTGAAATGAAGAATCATTGAAAGAAGTTTTACATTTTAAAATTGTATCACTCCTCCTCCAAATCCCCATTTTTAAATATAAAAAAAATCATATATTTAATAAAATAATTACCAATTAGCGTATAACGTATGTAGGGGAAAATTAATTTCGTCTAGTTCTTTAAAAAATTTTGATGTGGGTAGGGATATTCTTGGATGGCTTGTATGGACAGAATAAACCCCTTTTCTTAATTACGTATGTTTACGTAAATTAAAATACAGAGATATCATTAGAACTGTTAGCGTTAAACACAGAACAAATAGCGAGAGAAGGTTGTAACAACAAAGCTGATTGAGACAACCACTTTTGTCATAATAGAACGTCCTTTATTTTTGGTTTAACGTATTTGCACAATGGGTCCTTTCACTGGATTGTTTAAATATTTCACTGGATTAGATAATTATTTTGTGTGCTTGAGACTAATAAAAAACACTACCTATTTATATTTATTCTTAATATTTCTTTACAATTTAATATAACAATAAACTTATCGTAACGTAAATAAAACCGCTTTGTTTGTTATAACAGTGAACGGAATTATTGAGGTTAGTTATTTAAATGTTTGCTCGAATGGAAAATTGTGTTTCAATTTCTTTATCCCTTGTAAAAACATTTGCCCCTTTCCTTTTGTCTCGTTACGAACTTAAATTATTCAGTGAGTTTGTTTGATTAAAAAAAACATTATTTTTGTGGATTTTAGGGTTCTGTTTTATAAGAGGTCATACAACTAGAAAAATATTTTTTGTGTTCATTATTGTCTATAAAATATTTTGTTAGCTTTCCGTTATTAAATATCATCTTTTACTCATGCATTTGTCATTATGGCGTCGATCGTCAAGATATGGCTGAATATGAGAAGCCTTCGCTTCACATATTATGATAACCGATATAGGTTTGGTTCGTTTATATGTGTAGTCGTTGTTACTAACTAAGGTCGATTGTTCCTTAGAAAGAGCCATGTATTAATAGCCCAAAAGCCAGAGTAACTGATGAGCTTAGATATTTACGTGGAATTTGAACCACGAAGTATTGGTCTGATTTTCAACTTATTGACAAGCCTAGTACTCAGTTTTCTTCCCTGCACAACATGTGGACACTAACAATCTCCCCACATGGACACCCCAGACTTCTATATATTATTCATGCCGATAGCAACCATTGTGCGCACGCCGTTTCGGTATTAAGAGGAAGAGGATAAAGTGTAGAACCTATTGCCTACAATCTCCAAATCACTTCGTCCTCAAATATCTGGGTTGCACACTGCGTCACCGTTGCCGACAAGTCTTTAATTGTTTCCCAAATATTTTATTTTATTTTTATCGACTCTTTACAGTTTTCGGATTTCAAAAATAATGGGTTAAGCAGTAAAAAAATTGTATTTCATAGAATATTGCAGGTCTTAGTTAAAAACAAATAAGAATCTTGCCTTTATTCTTTCCCTACATTTTAGAAGTAATAAAGTGTGCTTTGTGTCAGTGATGAGGCATTCATGAATATAGCACCAGAGAAAGGGACAACTGTGGGACTGAACAGAGCAGTAAATACGAGCACTTTCCCTCAGAGACAGGTGGCCACCTTTAAAAAAACTGCCAAATTCTGTAAAAATTTCCACAACACTAGATTCGTTTGAAATTGAATTGAAAGGCTTTCTAGTGTGAATTAATTAATTGATTCAATTTAATCTTATAGTGAGTGTGAGTTTTTTGTGAACTTCTTAACCACACATTTAGTAAGCTGCCATCAAAACTGAAAGAGGGGGCATTTGTACAATTAATGCTCATAAATGTTGTGTATTTGACCAAATGTTGTAGTGATGGTGATATTAATTTCTTTTTAACTAAGCATAAAATAGGTTTTAAACTAACACATTTACTTTTAGAATGCATGTTTCGTTCACGTCTATAGTACTTTTATTTGAACTTTTGGTTTGAACTATTTTCCTAATATGTTGTTGATTGAAGGAACTTCACTTATAAAATATGTTTAATATTCATCACTAAACCAAAGAATACATTTGATTATAGATCACTTTAAACGTTAAAATAATTCAGTAAGTCAGTTGTGAAGTGTTATTGAAAGAAAACAACTAAGCCGTCAAGATGTCAGTTTCAATTTCGTGAGAAAAGTTGAGTTGGTGAGGAAGGAAGAAATGTATATTTGAACGTCACCAGTCCCTAAGAAATTAAAAATATTATTTCGAAAAAAGGCCAATAACATACAATACTATTGTAAAAACCTTCTGCAGTTTTTGTCAAAACAATTTTCATAGTGAAAACTTCATATATGTGTATTATAATGGCTAAATATACAATATGAAGGAAATTGTAACGCAGTTTATATAACTATGTATTCTACACTCTAATGCATTTCTATAAATTAATATCTCTTACAGTTTCTTTTTAATTATTTAAAATTATACGTTAATTTTGATTGGCTAAAAGTAATATTGTCATTTTATGTTATCCTAATGTAGTTGCACGACGCAATACTGAGATAAGTTAAATAATAAAATTAAAAAATACTATTCTAGTTTACGCAGGCAAAACATGATTTAATAGTTCTGTAAATATTGTGCAAACTTCCGTAAAGTGAAAAAATATAACACTTTTTGTAGAAGTGCAATCGGCATCCTTTCAGAATATGTTGTATCACAAGTTTAAAAACAGTAATTACAAGAGTAAAAATTTATCGCAACGGAAATGTATTGGAGTTGTATTATTTATATCCGGTGGGAATGTATGTTACATGTTTGATATTGTGTTTCTGGCCAAACAGTATTCCCTAGTTAGTACTCTGAAATATATTTGTTTTTAATAACAAACAAACAAATTAGCCAGTAAAACATATATTTAAAAAGATCTATTCTATGACAAATTACGACTATTTATGTCACAAAACGATTAGTTGGTAGTTAAATAATTATTAATAGTAAATTAAATAAACAATCTTTGTTTGAACCTGTAGTTTACAAATGTTGTATTTATAGTAATGTTTATTGAAGTATATTTTCACTCGATGAAATTAAAATCTCTTTGACGTTAGCCCGTAAATAATATTTTTATTTTAATCAAATTTAGTTTAAATATATTAATAGAACATAACTCTACTTATTTTGTATGTTACAAAAAAAATATTTTTCCTCGTTCTAATTTGATAATCTTGTGATTTGAACTTCCACGAAGTGTTGTTACAGGCAACAGACATAACAATGTGTATAAAAACACTAAAAAATTACTGTAAGATATAGCTGTCGTTATAAATGGCACAAACGTTTTCTAATTCTTCAAATATTATCTATAACATAAACTGATTTATTTATAACGCAACATTTGTTTGTAGATTTACACACTTGCAGTATAAATATCACTTATAGATCTTCTTCCTGATTTATTCAAAAGTTTGAAAATACCTAATAAGTATAAAATTGTTTTATTCTCCTCTTTTGCGACAATTTTCACAGTTAACTTTAGAGTATTAAACTCGTAAAAGTGTAAATTTACAACTACTTTCACATATTATTTTAGATATAAGTTGCTCATTGGAATGTATAACGTTAGGACCGTATTTAGGCATAGTTAACAATTAGTTTAATAGCTATTCTCTTACTTGTTTTATTAATACTGCATTATGATTTGAAGTCAATTAAATAAGTACTCAAACATCTCGCTGCCTAAGGTCTTGGACTGCAGTGGTCAAAATGCAAGTTTCAAGCCCCAACTGAGCTAACTTTTGGTACATCATTCTTTGGTTAAAAATAACATACATGCATATAGTTTATAAGGTCTATGTGCACTATCGAGAAAAGGTTTAAAAAAGAAAAATAAATGTTTCACGGTTGGATTTTTAATGTTATTGTTTTCTTTGATATTAGAAAGTTTAACTTTGCATTTATATTTAATGATATTGAGCATAAATTATAATTTATATTTTGACTGAATTATGGATGAAAATCCATAATTAAAAAAAATACAAATCCAAACGTATTTAAGTAATATAAATATTCATAAATTATTCTAGTTTTGAGATAAGGTGGTAAATTTACTTTTTACGTTGTTATAAAAGTATTTTATTTTGAGTTTAGATATTATAAAATAAATAGATAGTTAATTGTAAAATACATAATATGTAATATTAATAAATATTTTCAATTAGACTCATGTAGATATATATATATATATATATGTACTTAGTCATATATAATAACGCATTGAATTATTAGTATGTATAATTGAAAAAAGATATTTTTGGAATAAAGATAAAATAAATAAAGAAGTAAGGTGGTTATCGTGTTCAAAAATCCTGTGTCATATGTGCCGTAAATTGTGTTGACAAGTGATTCACTAATAACACTAACAAATCCAAATTGAGATAATGAAATAACACCAGATGACATATCTGCATTGTTGACATTTGTTGACTGACCAGTAGCTCCTCACTCCTGTCCCCTTTGTTTGTCAAATATAAATTATTTCTTAGTAATGATATTACTATTTCTGATAGTATTATTTAATATAATTTCAGTATGGTTTATATTTATTTGGTTTATCCAAAGATTTTAGTTTTGAAATCACGTTTTAATTCTACGAGAACTTTTCTATAAAATACTCCTTCGGCATGTCCTTTAAGTATTAGAATTTTTTAAACATAAGGAACATATCTATGTTTATTACCAATATAAGTGAAAAAAATATGATATTATGAATTGTCTTGAAAATGTCTTAAATGTTGTATTTTATATCGTATATTTTTAAACGTCAGCCCCCATACCAATACAACAGTTAAAACAGTTTATTACAAATGTCCAAATAAAATTTAAAGAACAAAGTTTTTGTTTTTTAATATTTAAATGTCGATCTCCCGTCACAGAGCTAAGTCCAGGTTTGTAACCACTCAACACCTGCTTCTCCGATTGAATGAAGACCAGATAATCCCTCCTGAAAATAACGCAATGGGCACTCATTAACTATATGATTCATAGTTTGAATGTTTACTCTGCAATTACATGATTGATCATTCGCCATTCCCCATTCATAAATCTAGTAGCTGCATCTTAACACAACCGTGCGTAAACGATTCACCATTGTCGGTACATTCCTTACGAGGAAGTTTGATTTCACCAATGACGGCCATTGGATCTGATACCAGAAACTTGTTTTGACCGTCAAAAATATCCCAAGTTATCGCCCAGTTGTTTCTTGGCGAAAATGCCTTAGGATTGATTAACTGGAAAGCTAGTCGAAGAGGTGGTTTTCTTGAATTAAGTCCCCCCCCCCCTGTTTGTTGTGGGATATCTTACAAAATGGAAAGATTCGGTGTAGATAAGAATAAGATCTTTTTAAACTCTCTTAAAGGTGTTGATTTTCTTGTGTATATGCTTGGTGGAATTTGTTAAATTTACATTGAGAGTAATTTTTTTAATTAAATTCCACAAATGTAATTTTAGTCAAACGGGTTTTCACCGGTTAAGGCATCTTCAGTCGTAAATATAAACATGAAACACATGTGTATAAAAATAAGAAAATAAATCACATTAAAAATATGAAATGCTAGTTAAATCAAATTTAAACTAAGTGGCTAAGTTTGATATGAAGATAAATATTATTATGTGTTAAAATATTGTTTATAGTTTCCAATTAATTGTTTATGAGATTTCTTTTTTAATTAAAGGAAAAAAATAAAAAATGGAAACTCTAACTCTTATTTTAACTCATAATAATTGTTACATTCATATCAAATTTAACCACTTAGTTAAAATTTTATTTAACTAGTATTCAATATTTTACATGTTATTTATTTTCTTAGTTTTATGCACATATATTTATTTACAACTGAAGATACATTAACTGGCGAAAGAGATTTAGATCAAAATTAAATTTTTAGAATTTTATTACAAAATTACTTTCTTAAAGGTGTCTCTTTGCGTCTTATATCCAGAGGAGCTATGTTTCACAGCACTGGAAGGCGTGGTAGAAGGGGTTGCAATGAGGGAACCGCTGATAGCCCTGAGTTATATCAGCCTCTCATACACTTGTACTGTCAATCCACACAGGATATTCAGTTGTGATAAAAACCAGAGACGAAACTGTAGTGTGCAGAACTTGTGCTTTGACTCCCTAAGACGATCCAGTAATTTGCTGCACAATGTTAGTTCTGGTTTTAAATTTAAATTCTGTTTTCTGTAAGTGACGTAAAACGGATATATTGATATAACAGACTCCCAAATACTGTGGATGATCATCTTGTTTCAGCCTTTTCAAGTTTTGGTTTTCCGGTGAAAAAGATGTTCAATTTTCGATGAGCTTGTCTACTACCCAGGTGAAAGCAGGTATAAGGGTTTGGTATAAAAGAAGCATATGTCTGATATTACTACTATTGTTATACATTTTCCGGGTTTTACTGCAAAATATATCTTGATATAATTTATTTCCCCAGTATCGTTTTTTACGCTAAGAGATAGTTGGAGACTTCAGTATAAACTTATTTACTGAAAACTTATTTACTTTCACCAATTAAGGTATCTTCAGTTGTAAATAAACATATGTGCATAAAACTAAGAAAATAAATCACATGTAAAATATTAAATACTAGTTAAATAAAATTTAAACTAAGTGGTTAAATTTGATATGAATATAACAATTATTATGAGTTCAAATAAGAGTTAGAGTTTCCATTTTTGGATTTTTTTCCTTTAATTAAAAAAGAAATCTCATAAACAATTGGAACATAAAGTAGATCGTGATAGAATTTTACTATTTAATTTATGTCTGTCAGGGAAGGAACTGACCGATTTTGTAGTAAATTGACGACTGTGAGTCTACATTGAAATACTTTTTTATAAGAATAGCGTTGACTCAATTTCAGTTTAGAAAATATTTGTTATTTTTACCAAACAAGAAGTATATTCTTAGATTACTTTAATTCGGTTTAAATGAATAACAACTGATATATGAAGTCTAAAATATGTGCATAAAACGAATGCAATGTTTGAAGGAAATGTACCGTTGCTTATGCTATGCATTAAATTCAATGCTTTCAGGGAGGGATTCCGCTGAATAAATGACGGGCTCAGACTGACAAATACGATGTTGTAAACCAAACTTTATGTTGTTAGATATCTGCCTGCAGACCACGTATTACGTGTTTAAAATATCTTTTTTTTCATTATAACGTGTTTACCTACAAAGAAGCCCTCTTCATTTCACCAAGTATCATCCAGTTTGTTACAACTATACACAAAAACACTATTTAAAAAAATATTCACATATACACTGAATTCCACTTTTTAAATCGTTTAAACAACGTTTATTTTAGTTTAGATATTTTTTTTTATTTGAGTTAATAATTTGCTATGTTGTAATTAGTGTTTTCTTCTCCCCCCCTTACCCATTTGGAGGTGATTTCAATCAAATTCTTGCTTCCAGATTGTACTTCAGACCTACAATAATATTCCTTTATTAAAAATCAAGATATATCCGGAAACAGTATTGGATATTTTATTAATAAATTGAAACCACTTTCTTGAATTCTAATACAAACTTATATCTTTTCCTGGAATAGTTTAGAACATTAAAATTATTTAGATATATTATAGCTCCAAGTTACATAAATAAACTTAAACTGTTTATAGAGTTGGTAGCTGGAAATCATATTACGTTACTTTGCAAGTTTTAAAAGCACTCAAAAACTTTGTTTCTTTGCACCTACCTTGCCACTTAGGAGTAAGGAAAGTTTAACGATGCACGCCAGTTGAAAGGAAGACTTTACACGTACGTTATGCAGATTTATTTTATAGGAATGTGTCTAGTACGTGCTACGTATGCATATAGCATATAACAACGACAAATATTCTGCAATAAATAACTAGGTAAATTTGAGAACTCGACCGACAAGGAGATGAGGCTCGTCAGTTGTAAAAAATACTGTAAATAACAAGATTTATTATTACTTAGGGTGTGAGGACCCTTTTATTATTACTTAGGGTGTGAGGACCCTTTTATTACTCCAAATTGCTAATTATTATTACAATATAATGTTACTTGCCTTTTATTCTTCGCTGAGAGTATTGTTAATTCATTTTCTTTTTAAACAAGTTTTAAAAGACCACAAAATCCTTTTAAAACCTCAGTGATCTGCTTAAATCACTTTTTAACCATGATCTATTGGTAAAAGAGGTAAGACATGCTGTACATGATAAGGGCACAACTGATTACGCTAATGACTAGAGTGAACAGACGATATGCGAATTTGATGCCTCAAAACTGCATATTTTGCAAAATATACTTATATACATAAGAATATAAAGATCATTATGTTCCAACGTACATTATTTGTCCCATATAAATAGTTTTTCAATACACTTATAAAAAAGTATTAAAAACATCAAGAGCGTTGTATCTTTTAAGAATATCAAGCTTATGAATAGTAATTAATTGACTTTTGGAAAACCACGTTCGTTCTATGGCTTCACATTTAAAACTGTAAAAACATTTTTGTGATATTTAAGTACTTTTTAATAACACATCCCAGTCGTGTTTCAACGTAATGTTATCACTTCATATGTATAATATACTTTTGTTGTAGATACATATCAATGTTTTCGTACAACGCACATTTCATTCGACAAATATATCGCATCAACCGTTGAGTTTCCAGCCACGATGCGTCATAGCTGGATGGATCAGTGCATGTTTAACAAAGTTTAACTCTGCATGACGCCCATATTGATCTGTTAACTAATGGGAAAGCAGTTGGTTTTGGTTGAGGGTCTACTCATTCATGAGGTGGTAACGTTAGCATGAAGGAAGTTGTGCAGGGTGTACGACCTATCAATGTTACTTACCCTACATCACCTGTAGATTGATAGTTATGGAACTCCAAACCAACTAACAATGAAACTGGTTTCAGTTGGTTAGTAGAGCCAAGATTTAGTCATTACATACAATATTCTAAAACAGGACTGAAGTGCCTTTGTTGCGTTGGATCGTTTTTTTTTCTTATTATATGAACGACAAATTATTTACTAGCTTACGTGTGGATAAAATACAGTATACTGAGTACAATAAAAATATGTAATACCTTCATTTAGAATTAAAGTGAGAGTTAAAAATAGCATTTTTTTACCGTAAGAGGTTTTTTAAAAAATATGAGACCAATTTTAACCAGAATCATGAGTATGGTTCAAGAACATTTTGGATAAGTTAGTCAGGTGTTTCTCTTTCTGCTCCTTTGACTTACAGCTTTGTCGTCAAAACCATCGCCTATAGTAAAGAAGACAGCTGTTCCGGACAGCGTAAGACTTAAAATTATAATATTCATAGGTAAAATAATATTTCAAGAAGTTATATTGATATCCTGACTCTTAACACCAATTATAAGTTATAAAGTTATAAAAGCTGATACTGAACAAACATCTTAATCAAACCAACAACTCCTATCCATAAAAACTATTTCCCTACGGCCATGTTAGTTCAAGGTCAAAGTATAGCTGCAGCAACATTGTTACACTGCCAGCCTTAGCTACAACTTGAATGTTCCAGGGTAGGTTATGACTAATTTATTCTTTATAATAAACTGGAATATATTATACAATCAATATTTAATAAATTAATTCATTCCGTGACGGAATTATTGCACAACAAAAATGGAGATTTACTCTTATTTACTTAAAAGTAATTTACTGATTTAATAAAAGAGAAAATCTTATTATGGTTTATTTATTCATAATAACTAACTGTAATTAAGTACCAAACATAATTTCTTTTTGAAGGAAGTAAATAATAAACCTGATTACTTGTCCAATAATCCAAAAGTACAAGTAAGACAATTTTATGTAATCGCTATAATTAATTGAGGGTTTCCACTAAAAACCAAACAATAATACCGTAATAAATACGGCTAGATCTCACTACATTTTATATATGAATAGAAAATAACAATACTTCTCAAAAAAAAAAAACACAAGCGTACACTCAGCATAACAACAACATATAAAAATCTAACGAATACTTAAACGTGAAAACTAGAAAACTCTAAAATTAACAATATCCAGGTAAACAATAATGTATTATAAGAACTATAGATTAATATGTTGTATATTTAACATGTGACTTATCTACAAAGACAACAAGTATTAAATTGACCCATCACATCTGTTCGACTCACTCACACCATTCACACAACAACTAAACAATTCAATAATATGCTGATATGTTACACAAACTTAAAATGAGAAAGAAAAGGATCGATCTTCAAGGCTTGGCCTGTTTGGAGGTATATTCATACTTAAGTACTTTTTGCAGTTACACTTATAAACACAGTAAAATATAAATAATAATAGGTAACGTAAATGATTACATGTACGTATACTGTATTAAAAACTTTATAAACATAAGTATTAACCTAATTAAAATATAAAACTCAAATTTCAAAAGCCCACGTTCACGTAAGAAACAAAAAATATTCACCTAGATAATATATTTAAATAAATATAAATCTTAGAAAAGTGTGAATATTTTTGTGAAACGTATAAAATTAGATGAGGGAGACAAAGGTAGTTGGACATTTGCCATCATTACGTGAAAAATAAGAATCATGACGTTTCGATTTGGTAAAACCCAAACCTTTTTCAAGTGCTAAAAACTAAATTACATCTACACAAACATGTTATAAAACTACGTTCTTAAACTAATAAACTTATCTACTTTAATAATTATCTACATTTTAACCTAGATCCTAGAATGGAGTACAACAAAATGAACTTCTACTAAATATAAAAAATATTAACAGGGTTAAATTAATATAGCCAAATAGGCGCTGTCAAGGTCACGATATCAACGAAAAATGTAAAACACAATAAAAATTAATATTCAAATCAGACTGAAATAAAAACTGGGTTTGGGTTTTACCAAATCGAAACGTCGTGATTGTTATTTTTCACGTAATGATGGCAAATGTCCAACTACCTTTGTCTCCCTCATCTGATACTCCATCATTAACAAATTTCAAAAACAAAGTATAAAATTAATTAAAAATTTACAGAATAATTATTTGAAGAAGTAAAGAAGTTACTTTTCTATTATATAAATACAATCTTAATAGAGCCTAAATGAAATTGGTTATTCAGTAATTTTTAATAAGTACTGGTGTTAAAAATATGTTATGGTTAGATCCCATCCCTGTGTGGAAGTGACTTGACGATGTCAGTGTTATTAGAAAGTTAATATAGGTCGTGTTATAAGTAATCATTTATACAATATATATATATATATATATATATATATATATATATATATATATATATATATATATATATATATACAGCAGTTACACATGATACATAAATGTATAATTTAATATACTTCAAACGTTTTAATGTACATATTTAATGCATTTTTTTCCGAATAAAAGGAGACATGTGACAAATTTTTTGACAATAAAAATCTGGTAACGAAAAGCGTTTAAGAAAAAAGTAAACAACACTTTTGTAAAGTTTCTTTCAAACCATTGGCAAACTGTGTTACTCAATAGTTGGTAGTTGTGAGAATACCAGATGGTGGTAGAATTTTTGGTTTTGTCAGCTTCTGAGGTTTTTATAAATGCTCTTATGTTTAGCATATCTTTCATTATTAAATAGATTTATTTAATGTAACTTGTACTGTATTTTAAAAAGTATGACTATAAATAAGACTTTGAATTGACTGTATTTAAATTTTAGTCCAAAATAAATTACTCAATTGTTAATATCTTATTACATATATACGAGTTATCCAAAATTACGCACTCATCCATAATGAAATCTCTGAACCAGTGAACTAATTTTGATGAAATTGAATAGAAAGTCGAACATTTTAGATCTTGTGTCGTAGAGACTCAATACGAAAACTGTTCTTTAGATTTCTATCTGAAGGGCTAGAGACAGCCGTTCACATTTTCTTCACATCATAAGAACAACATTGGCATTAATTTTATTTGATTATTTATTCCAATAAGTGATTAAAAATTATAAACATAACAAAAAATGTTGCTGTTTCCAATGAGAATGGGAACAAGTTGAGATTTTATATTGATATGATGGTTTAGAGAGAACCCCGGGGTAAAGGGGAAGCAAGTGAACAGAAACACCCCGTGATGAAGATGCGTTTGTCGGCTAGTCCTAGATAAATTTGTCAATATTAAAAAAGAATTTGTATTAGTCGAAAATGTAAAATCATTTGATAAATACTCATTGTTTTCTAATCATGTATTTTCCCGGTTTATGATGAACGAATAAT
The DNA here is from genome assembly GCA_035578905.1 of Stictocephala bisonia. Classification (NCBI taxonomy): domain Eukaryota; kingdom Metazoa; phylum Arthropoda; class Insecta; order Hemiptera; family Membracidae; genus Stictocephala; species Stictocephala bisonia. Next base: position 153,954 of record JAQJVL010001188.1, on the reverse strand, counting down.
CTATTCTTGGAATATAGTTTGCCATGTGACATGATATTAAAGTTAACAAAATAATCAAGTATTTGGAATATTAGGTAGAAAGCGAGTGGGGAAATTGTTCATTCACATTTTACTATTTATTCGTCTCGTGGCCTTTTGCCTATAAAGTATAAATTGTCATATATCAACTATAATTAATGTTAATACCTTTTTTTACAAAATATAATGATAGAACAGTTTTATAGTTTATGGTACATTAAAGACAATTTTTAATTTAGAAATATAAATGTAGTATAATGTTCCAAAAAAGTTTACTAATTGAAAAATAAATATAACAATACAACTTTACTAAAGTCAATAATGATATAAAAAATAGACTTATAAAGTATAAGAAGACCTGCATGTAAAGACTATATTGTGGGCTCGAGCAGTATAATGTGTGATATATGATAAAATTTATAAATATAAACTACTCCCTCATCAATATATTTACAAATTGAAGACTACAAAGTGATTGTAATATTTTATAACATTTTAAGTATATTCGTATAGACTATTGTATGTCACAAACTAAACAATACTTTTGAAACAAATGGGAATACCTCATATTGGTATCATAACAACGTAAGTATACGGCTGACTGTTGTAATGTAAGGTGTTTTTGAACTGTTAAACTAGTCACATGCCAGCCTATATTACCAAATTGATTAATGACAGACAAAAGTTAAACTAATATCAGTAGACAAGGCATCATTAATTCTAAAATATATTTAATGAAAAGTCATAAAATACGTGCGTGTTATTTTTTACGGTGTAAACAGCTTGCAGAAATATCAGATAATACTGAACGTATTATAATAAAAACATTATAAAAATATTAAAGACACATAAAATAAGGCACATAAAATAATGTTAAAAGCGCTCATTATCCGTAGAGATGGACGAGCAATAGGCAGAACGAGCCAATTATAACTAGTAGCCTAATATCAAAGGTTAGGTTTATAGACTTACAGTTTTACGTGAAATCCGAACCACGTAGTATTGGTCTGATTTTCAGCAAAGTGACAAGCCAGATATTCAGTTCTCCCTACACAACACCCGGACCCTTACTACCACCCAACACGGATATCCCAGACTTGTCCAGTAGTATCCACGTCGATGGCAACCATTCAGTGGAGACCATGTAAGTATTACGAGAGCCGAGTATAGAAGCTTCGCATACGATTTTCGTAACACTTCGGCCAAGTAGCTGGATTACAACACTGGTCCACTAGTGCCTACGGTCTCTTAATATTCACATTGTAAAAAACGTATACACTAATATGATTCTTATAAGTGCGTAACTAAGGAGTCTCTAAATATAAAGGGTTGGAAAAAAGTCTGGAATATATTTATAAATTGTTAAACTATTGAAAGAAATTCAATTAAATGTTATAGTTATGTACATGTTCCTATACCAAACATCTATACAAAATTTCCTTGTTTATCGCATAGTCAGGTGATGGCCCATGAAGGAAATCTTAAATTTTTTAAATGTAAGCGCACGTAAAGTTATACCCCAATTTAAAGGTATTTGCCTCAGGTAAAACACAAGTGTGGAAACCTGAGGTCAAAAGGATAACCCAGGCAAAAAATATAGCCTCTCAAAGAATTTAATATCATATAACAAATACTGCTTAAGAACAAGTATAAGATAGTTATTATGTATTGCTGCTTTGAGCTATGGTTTATCTTACTGATAATGAGGAATTATTGTCATAAAAAATAGGTAACAAATTATAATAATATTCTTAATTTACTGTTAGGGTAAATATACTGTGAAAAAGGTTTTAATAATTGTGCAATTTTATTTTTGTAAAATACGAGTTTGTTAAACTCGTAACATAGTTATTTTTATAACGTAGTCGTTCGTTACGATTGTTAACAATCAACAACATTCTCAACAACAAGAACCTCAAAATGTTACATAAATAGCTATATAACTGAGAAGAATTAGTAATATGACAATTCTTTGAATCACTCTATTTTCTGACTGGATCATACTTTTGTCCTCAGGTTTACACTCTTGTATTGTACAAAGAAAGACCTTTAAAATGTGATATAACTCGAGGTAGGATTACATTTAAAATGTTTAAGACCTCGTCCATGGGCCGTCCCCTTGATATAAGACAAACAAGTAAAACATATCAAAATGTTTAGTATAGAAAAATGTACATAACTACAAATTTTCATACAATTTCTTTCAATAGTTTTAAAATTAACAAATAATTTCCAAACTTTTGTCCAACCCTGACATTAAATTCTTTAAGTGGCTGTATTTTCTGACTGGGTCATCCTTTTGACCTCAGGTTTGAACTTTTTTACCGTACAAAAATATCTTTTAAATGAGGTATAAGTCAAGATAGGATTACATTAAAAATGTCTAAGACTTCCTTCATGTTAGTATTACCGATAAACTACTAACATGTTTGGTATAGGGATATGTACATAACTGCAACGTTTAGTTACATTTCTTTCAATGGTTTTGAAATTATATAATATATTCCAGACCTTTGCCCAACCCTGTGTGTACAGTTGAAAATGTATAAATAGACATACTAGAAAATGTCCTTTCAAAGATAAACTAGGCACGTATTAATATTCTGTAAAGAGACTATTTCTATAACAAGAGGTTCTAAGTTTTAAATCTTGTGATAGTGTCAGGTAATTAACTTTTCAACAATACACTTTGCTTGGCAAGGTACTTAAGTGGCAGCTATTAACGATGTGCTGCAACGTTTCACTTAGTGTAATGTGCCGACGGTAAAATTGGCTCATCTTCCATGTAACAAAACAACCGTGACGTAAAGGAGTGCTGTTTAGGACTAAGAAGTTCTGCATTGATTTAGTGACATAAAGTCGCCTAACAAGTTCTTCAACTTATTTAGTTTAAGTCAGTTTGTGATGTAAACTTAAATTGATAGTTGTAATATGATTTCTTTTCAGATTTTTAAAAACTCTACTATATACTAATTACGTTACCGAGATCGTTTTATTTTATCTTTAATAAATACATTAATAACCAGTAACTGGTAACATTTTATCATATTTAGTAAGATTAAACAGATGATAATTTTACTGTAATATAATAATAAATCCTACTGGATATGTGAAAATATAGAGTTGAAACATTTGGAATAGTTCCTTCCCCTTCCCCTTCCTCCTTTCCCCTACCCCTTCCCCTCCCCCGCCCCTTCCTCTTATGCCTCCCCTTCCCCCTCCCCTTCCCTTTCCCCCTCCCCTTACCTTTCCCATCCCCTCTCCCTCCCCCTCCCCCATCCCTGTAATGAAGTAAGTTCTTCAGATCAGTTTCGCTAATTCATGGTAATATACGGATTTATTTGCTGTAGATAAAAGATTCCAGGCAATTGATTACAACTTAAATAAACTATTACATACATGAAATATACTTTCTTTTGCTTTGTTAATTAAAGAATTTTCATAAATGAACTAATGAGTAATTGTTGAAGTGTAATATCACTTTATTTCTTTTATAGAACAATAATTAAATTTTTAATGGAAACTGTGATAATCCATAGTAAATGTTGTTGTTATTAGTAAACTCCTAAGGATACTTATGAGATAAGATTTCCAATTTTCGCCTAAGTTATAATACTTTTATAAATACAACAGATTTGTCAACAATATATTACTTTCTCTTTTCGTTTTATTGAATAAATTAAAGTTATTCTACCCTAAAGGTAGTCGTTCCTCAATCCATCCAGTCACCACTGGGAAGTCGACAGACCTTTTGTAGACATGCAACTTTACTATCAGCGGTCCAAAACATGCCCTTCTACTTCAACTGGCCTATTAGTGTTTATTATTATAATTTTTGGAGATCGAAACTACTTCCTTAAGGTTTTCTTCGAGATATTTTTTGCACCCTTGACTTCAGCCATCTACTTGTATTTTAGTTAATTTCTTAACTTATTTTTTTACCCACAGCATGAAAATATTATATAACGTTGTAATGGAGAAATATCTACATATCAATATTATAATACCCATTATTATTCATTAATAAGACGCAGGTCGTCAAGATATTGGCAAATATGAGGAGCTAATGAGTGTGATGAGTGTAGATGAACGATTATTGTAATTTTTACTAAGGTTGGCTTTCCCTATAAAGAGCTGTTTATTAAGAGATTAATAGCCAGGGCAAATAAGAGACCTACAGTTTTACGTGGAATATGAACCACCTAGTGTTGGTCTGATTTTCAGCTAACTGACAAGGCTAACATTCAGCTCTCTTCATTTCACAACATCCGAACCTAGCCTGTTATGAACCATCTACACCCCAGACTTCTCCAGTAGTGTCTATGTTGATGGCAGTCATTGAACGGACGTCGTGTTGGTATTAAGAGGACCTCACATAGAACCTATCGCCTAAAATCTTCTCTACACTGTCCGTAAGTTACAGCACTGTATCTAAGTGCCGACATTATATAATTATAATCATTGTAATCACGATCAATAAACTCTCGTAAATATGGCAGTACAAACAAGTGTCTCTTAAACAATATATAACAGACTTATTAATAACTGTAAAAAACTCATGGCGTGAGCTGTAGATTTTCTTGCAAATGTAGTGTTAGTTGATGCTTTCTAAAATAAATCGCGTTCAATTAGCATTAACGTACTATACGTTTGTGTTTATCAGATTTACTTAAACTGTCACTCAGTCGGTCCATGTTGTAACAACCCAGGAAACCCTAATGTTATATACCTACTGTGACAGTCATTTACTGAAGGCTGCGGCAGTAAACCTTCTTATCTGTCCCATGAACATTGCAGACTTAACTTTTAATAGGTTATTTAGAGATTTGAGGATTTACGTTCAAACGATGTTTAACTGTGTATTTGTAGTTAAGATACTGAAATATTATGTAGTTCCTGTGACAGTCAATCACATAAGGTAGGGACAGTCATCACGCTCATCTGTCCCATGAAACTTTGAGAATTAACTTTTGATTGGCTGTTAGACTGGAGTTTTAATGATTTAAGTTCAAAATATGTGTAACTGTTTACTTACAGTTAGTGGTGAAACGTTAAGATGTGTCATAGGACCATTACCTAAAAATTATTAGGACTTCAATATAAAATTAAATGCGCATGTCTGTAAAAGCTCCACAGTAATAAAACCACTAGGAAAGTGTAAGTGAGCGAATATTATAAAACTACTACTGTAAAAGTGTAAGTGAGCGAATATTATAAAACTACTACTGTAAAAGTGTAAGTGAGCGAATATTATAAAACTACTACTGTAAAAGTGTAAGTGAGCGAATATTATAAAACTACTACTGTAAAAGTGTAAGTGAGCGAATATTATAAAACTACTACTGTAAAAGTGTAAGTGAGCGAATATTATAAAACTACTACTGTAAAAGTGTAAGTGAGCGAATATTATAAAACTACTACTGTAAAAGCGGAGTTCAGTTATATTGATGGAGAATCAAAATAAAACTATCACTATGGGGACTTATAAAAAACTATCTACATAGTAAAAAAATCAAAATAAAGACAGCACCTTAAATATAAAAGGTATGACCAATATAATAATTATAATGTCAAAGTACAGTAACTCATCCTACTGTAACTCATGAGTTAACAAAACAAACATAAACTGTTCATAATCTAACTTACACTTCACAAATTATTTAACAAGCAGTTCATAAGCCACAACAGAAAAGTGTAATATGACTTTACAGTTATAGCTACATGCAAGAGTTAACTTGTTTAATAATCGTGCAATAGGCCTATTCAGTTATCAAAATATACAATAGAAACTACAGCAATTACCTTTAAAAATCTAAATTTAAATAGGTAAAAAATTTCCACAACAATTTTGAGTATGCTATGAATGATAGATAAAAGAGATTTTATATGTTCCTAAATGTTATCATATTATTTTTCAATTAAGTACTTATGTTTTTACGGTAACTTCTAAAACAAATAAAAACTTTAAAATTATATAAGGTTTTAAACGGTATGCGTAGCTGTGAGTGACATAGTTTCTAAGTTTTTACTGCTAAAAATAAATTTGATTATATATATTATACAATTTAACACTTGTTTTTGCATGTTTTATGCAACCTTAAAGCACTAAATTCCAAGGATGTAACGATAAGTAGCAAGACATACAACTACTGTAGTACTAATGACAGAAAGTCATTGTTTAAAGAGTGAACCTTTTGGGTAGAATTTGTGAGCGTATGTTCTACTACTAAAAGACCTTTAATGTTATGTAAACTACTGGACATACGTTCTCATTTAAGATTTTCTTCCGAGTAAGGAGTTATTCCGACGGCCCAATTTCTCTGATACTACAGACATTTTGAATTTACTTCAAAAAGTATATTTATACGTGTAGTAATTTTGTACCAAGTTTTATTTCTATATCTGTTATCGTTCAGAAGCCATTTTGAGATTTTTTCTACGCTTTATATTTTGCTCCTGAAAGTTATTATTCCTATTATAATACAATTTTGTAGAATTTCTATATCCAATTTCATTTTATTTTTATATGACTTAGGAACATTTATCGATAAGTTAAAAAAACTGCTAATCTATTACTAAAATGTAATTTAGGGTATTGATTACACTTTTGACAAATTTATAAAAACTGAGTTCAGTCTTTTAATTAAAGCTAACTCTTGCAACAAGACATAATTTATCTTAAGTTGGAGACTTGTTGGAAGGGTTTTTACATCATAAAGTTCCTCAGTGGCTTATGTTTAGCTAAACTGGACTTGAGTTGAGATGAATGTAATATTCCAATTTAATTCAGTGATTTATATTATTTTTAGAAATTATTAATTACTAATTTACTATTTTTATTTGTTAGTGTTATAATTATTTTAAATTTGATCAGATCTTACTCATATATCTTAAAGTAGTCATATATGAAGATTGTTTACAGCATTATGTAGGGGTGTTATATATTGAATGTAACTAGTTTAAATAGAGAAGTAATTTTTTAATATTTGGTTAAATCTTTGAGTAGGTAAATATTAGTTTCCAAACCACATAAAGACAAGTAAATAAAATCTATTAGCAGAGAAATATTCTCTATTGTCCTTTGTTCCACAAATTCCATCTATTCAGGTATTGAATGAGCAATCGTCTACAAAAGTATAGCATTTTGTGCGATTTGGCTCAGCAGCTTTTTTGGACTTCTTATAACTGTAAAGGAATCTTTAACTATGACCTTTTCCCCCCTTAAATATTTACTGACGGTTCGTGTTACAGGATTTAGATAGTGAAACAATTAAATAATTAATTATAAATAGAATGTAAGAAAGCTAAGTTTTATAATATACATTAATAGTTAAAAGAAGTATTTGTAAATATTTTGGAATACATTTAATTTAAATATATCACACTTTAATAGTTATATGTACATATATTTTTTTTAAACATAAACATGAATTTATGTAAATCTTGTAAATTAAGTGTTATGATATACTGTGGGGTATGCTATTGTAACTATGTAATTTGCATAACCATCACGGTACTTCAAGATAACGGTGACCTGTACATCGTCATTTATCAATTACAATGTCAGATTACATTGACCGTTGTCTTCAGTTATTGTTATATAGTAGATAATTATTGCCCTATATCATTATACTTTTTACGCAATTAACGGTTACTAATGCCCAACATCCACACAAATAAACAGTTATTTTTAATTAAAATTGAAGAAATAACACAAAATACTATTTAAATATTCAATTTATTCGATATAATCGATTATTGGAATAACATTAAAAAACATTTATAGAAATAAGAAAAATGAGTGATGATTCTGTGTACTTCGATGAGCTATAATAATAGCTCTTGGATAATTTTTAAAACAAATTTAGTATTGTTAATGTATTTATCTTTGATCCCCAAGGGATGTACAAGACGTTATATGTTGGGATTAAGAAAGGTATCTTTTCGATCGTTTAACTGATACAGTAATGAATATATTTCTTTTTTTGTATTTATGAAAGTTATAAGCTTTTGACTCATTAAAAGAAACTAATTTTAAACATTTACGAAGGAAACATTATACTGTTCACAATTTGCAACAATCCAATGAAAATCCATCACCTAAATTTTTATTATTTAATTAAAAAAAGTATGTATAACCATCATTGTGTACATACTTAAAAAATGGAGATAATAAGAGAGTTCAGTCAAAATGGGTACACATTTCAGCTAAAAGCAATACAAAAAAATGTATTTACTGTTATAAATTATCAGAGTTTACAGGTTAGTCAGTACTGACCAATATTTAATATATTAAATTGTAAAGTCTATACATAAACATATTTATGATAAAAGATGTTCAGTTAAAGTTTTTTTCACCTTTAGATTACCAAAGAAAATATTTTTTTTTTTTTCTAATTTGAAAAAGTAAACTAATTTATGAGAACATGCATTCCTGATGTTTTCTACGAAAAAGTAGTAAATCTGGGTACTGTTTTATAATAAAATGAGACCATTTTTTAAGAATTTACTCTCTACAAAGTGTCTTGAGTAAGATAAATAACGAAAGCCAATCTAGGGTCCTTCAAGTTGATGGACAGGCCAATATAGGGTTGACCACATGGGCAAGACTGTGTAGTGGAGGGAGTAAATTTAACGCAAAAACCATAGCCGTTGACAACAAAATAAATACAATATAAATTGTTAAACTATCTGGAGAGTTCTTGTAATAATCATGTATAAACCTTGTTTTTAATCAAAGACATTTTTATTAGAAATACTTTTTTTATTAATAGAAGCTAAGCTTCTTTATTTGATTTGTATGGAATTATCTAATATCAATGATTAGTGATAAGTATAAAACTGTTTGTAATATTGAGAATGTGTGACAATAATTGTGACTAATATATAATTATTAAACGAACAGACTACTAACTTAATAATTAGGGGATTGAGATACTAAATTTTATTTTTCTTGCCTCAACAAGGCGCTAATTTATATTAACTTTAAACACTATTAAAATCAATCAATCAAACCCTTGTATCAATTATAAATAGAAAATTATAGTTTTAAGATTTTAAGATATATAGTTTAACCCAAAATGTTATATTGTTTAATGAGAAACACTGTTCACTTCAAATGTGAACCGATAAGTTCTACATTAAACAAATTATTTGTTTATAAGAGTGTACGTTGAATTGTCAATAGTCTAATATGATAATACAGATAAAATGTTAAAAACATGTAATCATACAATATATGACAGTTTCAAAATAATTTATTGTATTAACAAACTAACATTATTATTAATCATGTTGTCAAATATTGGTTTTATATATATTTGAAAAGTCTAGGTTCAAATGTTAATCACTCGAATATCAACTGCCAGTGTTAATTCAAAACATATAATTAATGTATTTGTAAAAAAACGTATGACTAAAATTCGCTGCTAGAGTTTAACATAACAATGTAATATATATTTAATATTATACGCATGCACTGTGTAGTAAAAGTATGATTTAAGAACACTTCTTGAATCTAAATAGTTTACCTGATTCCTGTGTTGGAAATGGTAATATATTTAATAGTAAAAAAGATAAATTTTTCTCTTTATTGTTGAAGTTTGATGGAAATAAATTAATTAGGAAGAATTCTGTTAATTTTTAAAAATAAATCAAGTGGCAATATATTATTTGTTGAACATTTGTGATTAATAAAGGTACATTAAGAGCCAACTTTGCCTTAACGCAAATGGTATTTTTAACTCTTCAAGGAAATATTATATCTTATTGCATCGTTTGGTTGTTTTCTTGGGGAATTACATTTCTTATAACTCTTAGTTTATTGTATTACATATTTAAACATAGATATTTAACAACTATCTGACGTTACTAAGTTAACTAGTGATTACTTATACGATATTTCAAATACGAAACAATTAAATCGAGGCTTAATTTAATTAAAATGATGACTTTCTCTAATTTCATAAGTTGATGAGGAATTCGAAGATGGAATTCCTACACAGCTGAGTGCAGTCTAATGGAAGTTCTCATTAACGTTAATCGTTTAATAGTTCTACGGTCTAATTAATACAAAGTCCCTTAGTTAATTGACATAACTTCGTAATACCGTCCTTTACGTGTTAACGTACGAAAAATAACTTGATCAGAATACCGTCTGATGGAACTGTTAATCATTATTGAATACACAGTCGTAAACAACGAGCTGAAGATTAAAATTAAAAAAAATAAAAGACGTAACCATAACAAAAAACTACGAAAAATAATTACTTGATAGCCTTAGAGACGTTGAAGAGAAACCTTAAGTTGAATTCCAAACATGCAAGTAGTCTTGCAAGTCATAAACATGTATTATACTTCGGATGATCTCTTGCGTGTCAGTAAATTTAAATAGGTTTTTAATTAGCATAATACGTGTTGGTACATATACAGTACAAGTAAACAGCACACAACACAATTTGTTACAATATAAGCACAAAATGCACAAATATATTACAATACAAGTACAAAATGCACGAATATTATGGTGATCGATTTCGGTGAACCACGCTCACCTTCCTCAGACCAGAGGGATTCACAAAATGCATTTTACATTCTTTTGTGAATCCCTCTGGTCTGAGGAAGGTGAGCGTGGTTCACCGAAATCTATCACCATAACATTCGTGCATTTTGTACTTGTATTGTAATATATTTGTGCATTTTGTGCTTATATTGTAATAAATGTGTGTTGTGTGACATTAACTTGTACAGTAAATTTAAGAATCAAACTAAACAAAGAATAGAAAGTTCACGTTTTTTTCGTGAAAGAATGCAAACAACAAAAGCATTAGGCCTACCAATTGATAAACAGATATATAGACAGGTATATGGACACACACGAAAATAGGAATTGTTTCAAAATATGTTGTATGTGCAATATAAAATATACACTTTGCTTTGTAAAAACTAGGGCGAAAGTTGTTTACAATGTCGGACAATGACATAGTCTTTCTGTTATAAAATTTGATTATTTAACAAGATAATCAAATGAGGTTATTTTAAGTAACAGTTTATATTACCGTTATTTACGATAGTTCCAGTACATGATTTTTTATACTTTTAAATAAATCAACGGCACTAGTGGTGCAGTACTGTCATCCAGCTACTCAGGGACAAGGTGTTGATATTGTAGGCGATAAATGTTATGCTAGGTTCCCTTAGTACCGACACGGCGTCCGCTCAATGAGTGCCATTTGCGTGGATACTACTAGCTAATTCTGAGGTGTCCATGTTTGATGGTAGTCAAGTTCCGGTGTTGCGTAGGAGAGATACCTTGATGACAGCCTAGTATATAAACTTAAATTCACACCAATTCTTTGCAGTTTGGATTCCACATAAATCTGTAGATCCAATTGTTGTCCTGGCTATTGTGCATTAACTAAAAAGCCCTTTCTGAGCATAAGTCCAACTCGGTTACTAACCAGACTACACAGGTCATCCACGCTCATGTAGTAATTTATATTTGGCTTAAAATACGCACAAAATATTGTCAATGTCCTCTATCTAAGAGATTTTTGTTTACAATAAATATTTCAATAGAAGAAGTTAGCTTTGGTTAGTTGGATTTAAACAGTTCAGCTCGAAATATTGATGAATGTATAAATAGCTTAACAGTTTTAAACAACTCTTCTGTGCATAAAATATATATATTACAAATAAAGCCGTTATCAATTTATGTTTTAATAAATCGAAATATAACAAATATTAAATAAATTATTGAAATAAGTCACATGATTGTAAAAAAAATGAAGTGCATATCAGTTTCACCACCAGTAATGTTGATCCTATATAAAACAGGAACCAATTTAACGACACAAATTATTGATGAATAGAAATTACTATAACAATTAAAACAACCACTATTTAAAATGTTCAAATTGGCATCCGTAAGTTTTATATTTAAAATAAGAAATATTTTAAATCATATGCTGTATCATATATTTGTAGCATGACAGTTATTATTTTAATCAAAATAAATGAACATCATGATTGATATAACATCAACGTGACCTTGTCGCCATGTGTCTGTATAATATTTTAGTATTTAACTGAAGTAAACAACCGTTGTTTGTGAATGGAACGTAACTAGACCTGGCCGAATGGGAATGTAATATGCATGACACAGTGGTGTGGGCTATTAATTCTCTTCTCCGTTCAGTGAAATGCGTTATTGAAACATTTGCAGTAACGTTTCAATCTCCATATTAAGCACAGCTTACATTGAAATGTAATATGAATGTAGGGAATACATATTATATATACTGTGGTACTAGAAGTACGTTACAAGGGTCGTGTGTGGTAATATGCACCACTTTAGTTCTTAGTTTTTATTTATTTCTGTGCAATTATAACATTTAACTTGATTTTTAACATTTTCAGAATATTTTGTTTAGTAATTTTGGTGCTATTCAATGGAACGAGTTTTTCGAATGATTAAAATCCATCTTAATAAAAAAAAAAAAATACTAGTTATATTTGTATATTTTGCAAAATATCTCATTCCTATTAAAACAGAATCTTTAATACATTGTCCAACAAAGCACTGCTTAAGAACTGTTTTCAATGACTTAAAATTTAACACGTGAAACATTTATTACGACAATAACAGCATAAATGGATAGTACAGACGCTTAATTTTAATTATATGAATCTAAAATGGCATTAACAAAAAAACAGTTGTTCAAATTCACTATTCAACTTAAAAATTAGCTTCATTATATTAACCTAAACATACAAAGTAAACCATCTTCCTGCCATTACTGATAGATCTTCTAAATCATACCATTTTCGTGGGTTTTTGTAAAGATAAATATACCAACAATATAATTACAAGTATATTGTATAAAACATTTATGTATCATAAAACGTCATAAATAATAAATAATTCATGTGGAAATAAAAATATCTCAAGTAATATCAAATTGTTCGATAAAATGACAAAGCAAAGAACTATAGAAAAATATTATTTGTTTTCCTGTTTGGTTTTAGCAGGGACAAAATAACTAGCAATCGAAACAAGTCAAATGTAAACTGCAGAAAAATGCAAATGTATTTTAAACTGCAATCTAAGGATCATAGTATCTTTGTTTCATAAAGAGCCCTTGGCATATTACAATTAATGTGTTTGTAGCAATGGAAGCTGGACTGCAATGCGTACATTGCCCCATCTACATATATTTGCATTTATATCTCCATACAAGTAGGAATTCATCTGTCTAATGTATTTGTGAAGATTGAAGTCATTTGGATAACAATACTGAGTATTGTAAGAAAAATTTAGTAAAAAATACTTTTTGGCAATTTGACACCTTAAATAGAATGACTTATTATTATTTAATATATTATACAACTAATTCACTTGGAAACAGACAAAAAAATAATTTCTCTGATAGTTCTTGCGTTTAATTACAAACTGTTTTACTGATCCAGAGTAAAAATAAATACATGTTTATCGTTAACAATAAACATGTAAACATAAAATTGTTTGTGTATGTAGGTTTTTATTAAGTTGCTAATAGGATAGTTAGTTTCATAATATCATAATATACTAAAGTAGAGCAAGCATATCCTACGCTTATCAAGATAAGGTTGACTTTGGTATTCATCCAACAAATGTAACGTACAGTTTTATATCAAATTGTACAATTAATTACGTGTATTAATTAGTCAATCTGTCAACAAGTGAGAACTAGACAACGCGTTTAAAATTAACAGATCCATCGTCAGGTTATTTTTCTCTACCAAGTTGAACTTTGAACGTATTTGGTATATAGTTCACACGCATAAAAACAAATTTTGATACCCACTAATACAGTCCTGTTAGTGATCAATGGTCAAGATCAGCTGTGGCCATTGATCTCTTTTAGTGTATGAGAGTGTTGGATTGTTGGATTCAAAATGCATTCTGTCATTATGGAAATGTTTAGACTTGTAAATTTCGTATTCTCTAGAGTGTTTAACAGCTAAATATTGTGACAAAAATGTACAATTTGTAAATTGTTATCTATTAATTGAAGAGCATGATTTGTATCAAATAGGTGCTGAGTGACGAGTAAATTTTGTTTGTTGTGCTTGGGGTCAGGATAGTGCTATTTGAAGTGCTCATCAGCGCATGAGATTGTCTTTTCATCCGGAGCTGAATAAACATTTCATTCTGGGGCTAAAATTACTAATTTTAATAAATCTAAATATACACCAAATATTTTCTTTTTATATCAAAACAAGCAATAAGTTGAAAATATTGTACACGGATTTTTTTTAAAGTCCATGTTTATTGGTGTTACATTTAAACTAGCAGTTTGGCTCAGGAGAAAGACTAACTATGAAATATAAATAAATAATAAGAAAATTAACTAACAATATTTGGTATATAGTTTTCATTAAATAAATGTAGCAGTAATCAAATTTGGTTATTCATTATTAAAAATGACATCGTCTTGGATGGAATTATGAATAAGTCATATGAGTTAACTAAATTAAGAATTGACAATAAGCAAAGACTTTCTACATCACATATGTCACTAGTGTCTCCAGAATGTCGTTCAGAGAAATCCTCATGTTTCTAAAGGATATTGTTTAAATTCATTCAAAGAGCATACATAAGTATCGACATAAACTGTTTTTATCTTTATGTGCTAAGATATATAAATTACCACAGTTCATAATATTACAAAACATACAAATCTTGTACATTTAATTGAAATCAAACGTTAGTTGTCGTAGTACGTTAAGCAAAGATAATTTTATCAATACATATCGAGGAACATTTTTTAAACCAACGTGAATACAGTTGAGTGAAAATTAGGGAAAACTATTGACCTCATAAATGAAAAAGGGAACAAATGTTTATTTTTCACACCGTTGACTGAGCTCTATGAAAATATGAGTACATTCAACGTTGTACACTACAGTAAACAGAATAATATTTCCTACTAAACCATACATAGTATTTGAATTTCTCCATTCAAACAGGCTACTTATATAGTGTTAGGCTACATAATGGCAAATTTACTATGAAAAACTCAACTTCATGGATGATTTGTTACTTTACAGGCGAATCCCTTTTACCGCTGACACTTGAGACTAAGTGAAACATCGCTGTTCCCCTTAGTTAAGTGCTTTGTTTGGCAAACTGCGTTGTTGAATATTACAGACCATGTTAAAATCGGCATTTTAATAACAACATACATTATACATATCACGACTTACTCTGGGTATATTCTTTCACGTACTGACTGAAGTATTATGTTAAACTCTAATAGCGATTTTTAGTCATATGTTTTCATACACATTAAATTATATGTTTTGAATTAACACAGTCTGTGGATATTCGAGTGATTAACATTTGAACCTAGACTTTTAAATATATATAAAACCAAAATTTGGCAACATGATGTTTAAGTTATACCTATAATAATAATGTTAGTTTGTTAATACAATATATAATGTTTAAACTGTCATATATTGTATGATTACATGTTTTTAACATTTTATCTGTGTTATTATATTAGACTATTAACAATTCAACGTACATTTAATTCACTACACTCATATAAGTAAATAATTTGTTTAGTGTAGAACTTATTGGTTCACATTTGAAGTGAATAGTGTTTCTCATTAAACAATATAACATTTTGGGTTAAACTATAATTCTTAAAACTATAATTTCATATTTATAATTGATAAAAGGGAAAAAATTTGTTTTGTGTTTAAAGTTAAGATAAATTATATGTGTAATACAATAACTACTGTAGCTTAACTATGTAAATATTTGTACCTATCAAGGAACTCTTTGTTTTTATTTTCAATATGAAACGTTTCATAATTTACCAGTACTAAAATTATATCGACCTTCGTTTTCGAGAGTATATAAAATGACAGAAGTGTGGTATTTTTTTTAATTTATTACTTATTTATCTATTTTAGTTTCGTGATTTGTGATGTTTTAGATTTTTTAAAATCGATATATATATATATATATATATATATATATACATATATTTAAGCCATTTTAAATAGTTTTATAAGAAATAGACCATTACAAAATAATTATATTTAGTACAATTTAATATTTTTAATGAAATATTATTTTCAGCTTGTAAATTCCAATTTCATAATTGTCTTACGAGGGATTATTACAATTTGTATTACGTAATTATTTGTACTAAAAGCATATTTACATAAAAATAAGTATTTTTCATACTTAATTTGAAAAAACTACATTCTACTGATAGGTTATTTTCTTATAATACAATACAAAATTACAAATTTGATGCTATGATTGATTTTGGAAAAGATGGTCATTTTTATAAGAGGACCCCGACTTTTGAAAAATATGCTATAGGAATATCCCCACGAATGGGAATAAAACAAATCATAAATGTAATTCAGTAAATTTTTTATGAAGAAAAAGACACATTTTACCCTAATCTAATCTAACCTTAACTTAATCTATCAAAAGTGGAAGATCTCCTCTAAAACAGATTTGGAAAAAATATAGGTGACATGCACAGAACATAAATAAGTAACAGTTATATATTTTTTATCACACCACCTATTCCCAATATTATTATTACAAGTCATAAAAATTTTCAGTGTAAGGCTACAATAATCGTTAAAATATTCAGTTGTATCTTTAAGTGAAAAAATATATATAATATGAATGACTGAATGAAAACTTTATTGATTTCCAGCACAGAGTAAAATAAAAATGAATCACGATACAATAACGTTATACTCTAAACGTCAGTTTGAGAGAAATACATGCAATATAAAAACAACCCAAATAAAACACAAAAACAATTAGGATATAAAACAAAGAAAGATACACAGCTAACAGTGGGTGCTATAAGGAAGAAAATAAGCCTACATGGGTATGACGTATGTCCGTCGACCTGAGCTGTACAAGTCAACCAATAAAAAATATGAATGATAATCATCCCGAAATATGATAATTTGTTTTTAATATTTGAATGTTCAAACCTGAAATACAAAAACACAAATGGTTTTAGGAAAAAATGCTTTATTAGATAAAAATTATTTTCGATAACTTGTTTACGAAAATCAAACAATAAATGAAGAACTTACAATTGTTTATGTTTTTCATTTAACAAATTGTAAGTGTCATTCAACTCTCTACCAATTACTAAGATAAAAATTCAATCCTTTCATAATAATATTTGATTAATAAATACTTATTACTTTTACGATAAAATTTTAGTTTTCTTTTAAATAACTGAAAAATTGTTGTATTGCATAGTTATGGATTTAAGATACCAATTGTTTTATATCTTAATAAGCTAAAATTATATAGCTTCACTTTGCGTTGTAGCACTGTGGGTTAAACTTAAACTGAAATAGCTCCACTCTGCGTTATAGCACTGAGGGCTCAAACCGTTTCATTTGTCCATCCGTGTACATTAAATAGCTCCGCTCTGCGTTATAGCACTGAGGGCTCAAACCGTTTCATTTGTCCATCCGTGTACATTAAAAAGCTCCACTCTGCGTTATAGCACTGAGGGCTCAAACCGTTTCATTTGTCCATCCGTGTACATTAAATAGCTCCGCTCTGCGTTATAGCACTGAGGGCTCAAACCGTTTCATTTGTCCATCCATGTACATTAAATAGCTCCACTCTGCGTTATAGCACTGAGGGCTCAAACTGTTTCATTTGTCCATCCATGTACATTAAATAGCTCCGCTCTGCGTTATAGCACTGAGGGCTCAAACTGTTTCATTTGTCCATCCATGTACATTAAATAGCTCCGCTCTGCGTTATAGCACTGAGGGCTCAAACCATTTCATTTGTCCATCCATGTACATTAAATAGCTCCGCTCTGCGTTATAGCACGGTGGACTCAAACCATTTCATTTGTCCATCCATGTACATTAAATAGCTCCACTCTGCGTTATAGCACTGAGGGCTCAAACCGTTTCATTTGTCCATCCATGTACATTAAATAGCTCCGCTCTACGTTATAGCACTGAGGGCTCAAACCGTTTCATTTGTCCATCCATGTACATTAAATAGCTGCGCTCTGCGTTATAGCACTGAGGGCTCAAACCGTTTCATTTGTCCATCCATGTACATTAAATAGCTCCGCTCTGCGTTATAGCACTGAGGGCTCAAACCGTTTCATTTGTCCATCCATGTACATTAAATAGCTCCGCTCTGCGTTATAGCGCTGAGGGCTCAAACCGTTTCATTTGTCCATCCATGTACATTAAATAGCTCCCCTCTGCGTTATAGCGCTGAGGGCTCAAACCGTTTCATTTGTCCATCCATGTACATTAAAGAGCTCCGCTCTGCGTTATAGCGCTGAGGGCTTAAACCATTTCATTTGTCCATCCATGTACATTAAATAGCTCCGCTCTGTGTTATAGCGCTGAGGGCTTAAACCATTTCATTTGTCCATCCATGTACATTAAAGAGCTCCGCTCTGCGTTATAGCGCTGAGGGCTTAAACCATTTCATTTGTCCATCCATGTACATTAAATAGCTCCGCTCTGTGTTATAGCACTGTGGTCTCTTTGCGTTTCAACGCCGATTTAAAGAGGCAACGGACGAAATGACTCGGTATGGTAAAATAAATTTTAGGTATCATAGGTAGGACGATGAAGAGTAGCCTGTGAGGATGAATTGTTCATCCAGGCATTTACTGAGTCCAATTCGTTCGAAGTGAATCCGTCGCTTGTATACACGATTACCGAATCCTGTAATTACCTCCCTGAGGCATCCGGAGAGTAAAATCGAAAGGCGATTAGTTAAGGGGAAAATAAACGGCATTAGTACAAGAAATAATCAACCCTGATGAAACGACCTCACAATTTTTAGAATAAGGTATCATTTAAATCTATATTAAGATCATTAACCATAACCTATTTTAGCGTTTTTTCTCAAACTGTCTTTCGTAAACATTTTAAACAGTAAAAAACACCTACAGACATAGAGACAGTAAACGGAATAAGATAGAACATTTGTTGCAATTTTTAGTTTCATTTCATCCCAAAGTTTTTATATTGAGTTTTATTACAACCTGTGCAATGCACGAGCAAATAAAAATGTTAAAACTATTTACCATTGAATATGAATTAAAGTAATATAAGTAATTTAAATAAGTGAATTAAATTCAGGAAATAAACATATTTAAATAATATAAACTACTAGAATCTACAGTTTCCGGTGACAACCGCGTCAAGGGACTATCTACAATATTTACAAGATGACCAGACGTTTCGCCCATACTGTGATGTGGCATCCTCAGTGGTTTCTCTGAGACTCGTCTCAGAGAAACCACTGAGGATGCCACATCACAGTATGGGCGAAACGTCTGGTCATCTTGTAAATATTGTAGATAGTCCCTTGACGCGGTTGTCACCGGAAACTGTAGATTCTAGTTATGACACCGGCCGCTTAATCCTAAGTTCTAAAATATAAACTACTGCCCAACTAACACTTCTTATTTTGTCTGTTCGATGGTATAAGTAAGTTTGCCTGGAAATGCCACAAATGTTTTGAATAAGACTTCATATAGGTTAACTTTACACTTAAGTTTGCAAAGATAATTCCATAATAGCAATCTCCAAACTTTACACATTAGCAACTTGCGATAACTATGTGCTACAAAGTTTTAATTCTCTTGTGTTATAATTCAAGTAGGTGAGAGAAATGCATAATATTTACCAGTTTAAATTACTTATTTTCAAGTACTAGAAGTATAGCAACACATATATGGCGTACATTGGCAATTGTCAAACTACTAACCTGTAAAATGTTTTAGAAAGTACCGTACATTAAACTACTGATTGTGGAAATAAAAAAGCGATTTCCAAATTAATTGAAAACATTTTTGAATTCTAAAATATGTTTTATCTATTTTAGGATAAAGTTCAATAAATATAAATTTAAAAACTTATAATAGTTTTTGAGGGTATACTGTTAATGATACTCTCCATTGATGATTGTAAAAGTGTTTACAGCTCATTATGTCAAATTGTTATAATTGCTTAGTATATATGTTTTGCTGCACAACACATTCTGAACAACCTATAATTACATTTTGGTAGGATTTTCCTTTTAAAATATACACTAAGCACGCATCATTTTAAAGAAATTAAGTTCCTTTACCACTTACAGATTTTTTATTTGTAAAATTTTACCCTTATTTAGATTTAAGGCTTGCAATTTAATTTTGCCATTATTATTTTGATTTTATATGCACTACAAATATTATATCATTAGTAATCTAGTGTTGATTCTTCTTTTCTTCCATGTTTGTTTGTATTATATTTGTTTATACATATATGAACAGTTAATGCATTTAAATTGTAGTCCATTAATTCACATTGACTGACAAATGGCAGATATAAAAGTTATTTGTTAGAGGCTGCTTGTTACTCAGTCGATGAGTTACTTAAGCCAATGCTGTCAATTTAAGATCTCAAATATATATTTTTATGTGATACGTTAAGTTAAATTCCATGACGCTTGTAATACAATGTATATTATCTTTTACAACAAATAATTTTGATTTGATTGATTTGAAAAGTTATGGATTTTAATATTTATCTATAAATTAATTATAAGTATTAATAAAAAATTATTCAAAATATGTGCTATTCATTTATTTTGAGTTAAATGTGTGTAACTTACGCCATTTTGAAATTACTGAAGATGTGATGGAATATTCTGTCTGAGATACTACGTAACCCGTACAGTTCAAGAGTGTTTGTGTGTTTATGAATCCTTAAAACATAATTTCAAATATTTACAGAATATTATCAAATAATAAAAATACTATAGTTTATAATAGTTTACTTCATTAAAACTCTACATCAATATTTTAAGAACAGTACTTACTATGTATTTATATACAAAAAATGTATACAAATAAGAAATATTTAGATAAACGACGATTAGTTTTAGTAAAAATGAATTTTACACTTTTCTAGTACAATCTTATTTAAAATTAAAACTATGCTAATAAAATAAATGTATTTAAAATTAACTAGGAAACATATGTAGTAAATACATACATATATAGACAAAATAAATAAGTACGATTATTTTCAAATGCGTATTAACTCAAGTATTGGACATTTGAAAGATGACTCTATGAAAAGTCATCTTTCAAAACACCTTCCTGGAAGTGTTAAATTAGAAGAAGAAAACACTCCAAAATATTTGCTTGTTTTTCTTTATAACAGTTATTCTTATTTTATTTAATCACTCTCTTCTATTTTCTTCCATACATTCCATACATTCCATACATACAGTAAATCAATATTTTTCAAACTGAAGGCAAATTTGCGTGGTATGGATTGACAAAGCGTGATTTTGAACCTTCAATACAATCCACCCACCCATACACGTACAGTAGTATTGACCCACCCACCCACCCATATACGTACAGTAGTATTGACCCACCCGCCCACCCATACACATACAGTAGTATTGACCAACCCACCCACCCATACATGTACAGTAGTATTGACCCACCCGCCCACCCATAAACGTACAGTAGTATTGACCCACCCGCCCACCCATTCACGTACAGTGGTAATGACCCACCCGCCCACCCACACACGTACAGTGGTATTGACCCACCCGCCCACCCACACACGTACAGTGGTATTGATTGTATATATACATTCCATAAATTCTCTTTTCATCACGATATTTCAAGTTGAACTACAAATAATAAACACTGTATTGTTAGATATTGATTAGCTCAAATTGAATTCAGACGAGTAAAATAAATGCTCTTGTATAATCGAACTATTTTAATTTTCAGTATTGGTATTAGCAACTGCATTAAAATTATTTAATACATTGGCCTGTATTAGAATAAACACATTATTAGGAAATTTACATGATTAAAAAAATTATCTGATTGTTTTATTCAATAAATCGTTGATTGTATGAGAAGTTATGTTCAGTCCCCGAGCATGTAATTAGGGGCTTATACATGTAAACTGATATGTATTTATTTTATTTTATTTATTTTTTTCAAAACTATTGTACAACGACACGATAAGACACTGTATTGATTTATGATTGCGTACACATGATATGTATTGACATACAACACTACTAAATATTTGAGATAAAAAGTAACGAACTAACACTTATTCATGATTGCGTACACATGATCTGTATTGACATACAACACTACTAAATATTTGGGATAAAAAGTAACGAACTAACACTTATTTATGTATAACGAACTAACTCTTATTTATCTATAATCGTTTGGTTTTCTTATAAAAACGTAACTATTACACAATTCGACAAAGTTATACATTAACAAGTCTAATGTCTAAATCAATAGCGTTAAAATGAAAATAAGTTTCAATATAAAAATATGTAAAAGGCCTAAACAAATTATCGTTTAAGTTGTTGCTCAGAATACTTTTCCAAACTACTTTAAGCCCGTATAGACATTTTATATTAATAAAAAACTAATTTTAGTTTAAACAATTTATCACATACACAGAAAAGTTTGTAATAAATTACCTAAGAACAATTTGCACCAAAGACATTCATTAGGTCTGCAAAACATTTAATTAAGTCCCAGAAACTTTTGGCATCGCTCTCAGTTACGTTCAAAACAAAAGAAGAAAACTTTTAATTAAATGCTTCTGATGTGTTAGAGAGTAACTTTATATTTTATAAAGTATCTTAAACTCAAACTAGAGTAATATAAATATTATATACGTGTCGAAAATTACTGTCTAAATCTATAGCAAGCCATAGAATTAGGAAACGTATGTTGTGAAAATTTAGAGACTGCATATTCTATCTTTTTAGTTTTTAAAGTTTACATTAATTTGAAATTGAATACTTCAGTTGTATGTGATTATAAAGAAACGTATGGTAATTGTTCTGCTTTTGAAATTAAATGAAATAATTTTTATGGCTTTTTGACATGTACAACTTTACACAACATGTAAAAAGCAAAAGTCATATTTTAGTATGAATGATGATTCAAACTTATTATACATTTAGTGATGGGATTAAAATAATTATAGCTAGTATCACAATTTCTTTAAAGTTTAGAGAGGGGATTTCATTCAATCACAGAGTCGCGCATACAGTATATCTTCCGAGCCGTCTGCAAATTCACCCATAGAATAACGAGCGAGAGGCTCTAAGTAGCCTTTTAAATCGATACTTAATTTTGTGTCAGTTTTGTTTCCTTTTAATATAATTTAGGATAACGTTTAAAAATTTGATATCTGCTAGAAACGGTTTTCGTTCCAGGGCCTCTGTACGGTGCCGAGCCACTCTATAACTGTGACTACTTCTTGTTTTGTGTTGATGGATGTCACTTACCTCTCGTTAAATCACATTTGAATATGCAATAGAGTGCAGTCTCCAAAATTTTAGGCAGCGTTAGCAAACCTAATTCCCTGAAGGACTGTTTTGCATGACTCTCTAACTTTTAATTTGAAAATTATTCGGATTGCTCTTTTTTGTAACAGAAAGATTCTTTGAAGTTTGTCCAATTAACAGCTGCCGCACAGTCTTACCCCGTAGGTAAGGTGACGGTAAATGATACAAAAATAGGTCATTAACTGTACCTTAACAGTGTAAAATTTTGAAATGTTTCTTAAAGCCAAAGTACCAGAGGCAATTTTTGCACAAACGCTGTTAATGTGGCAGCTCCAGGTCAACGCCCTATCTAGGTGAATTCCCAGGAACTTGACAGAGTTTGTTTAGTCACGAAGGATGCCATCAACCATTATCAGTGGCTTTAAGCAAGACTCCGATCTCTTAGAGAAAAATGAATGCAATTTGTTTTTGAATGGTTTGTAGATAAATATTCCCTTTCAAGTTGTTAAACACAGGCATTAAGATCAGTGAAGGCTTCAATTTCAAGTTTAGATATGGACTCAGCTTTGAAGCAAAGTGTTGTATCGTCCACATATTGAACGATATTTCCACTCAAGACAGAAGACCCTACCTCATTAACGTAAACCAGGAAGAGAACTGGGCCTAGAATAGACCCCTGTGTAACTCCATAATGAACTCTTTTACTATTAGAGAATGAATCACCAATTTGAACACGTTGACTTCTTTCGTCCAAGTAGGATACAAAACATTCTCCCAGATTATATTAAAAGGGAACAAAATTTCAACAAATTCAAGTCTCGATTAAAAGGCTACTTAGTGGCTCTCGCTTGTTATTCTGTGGGTGAATTTATAGCAGACTCCTAATTTGCGGACGGCTCGGGAGAGATCCTGTATGAATGTTATTGCTGTAGAAGAGTGTTTGTAGTGAATGAATGCGTTAATCTGTGAACGAATGAACTCCTCCACTAAGCTTTGCTGAAATTGTTATTATAGTTATTTTATCACATCACTTAATGTATCATTAGTTTGTAGGATCATTATTATTATAATATGACTTTTGCTATACGATATGTACATATTGTCAAAAAGCAATAAAAACTATTTCATTTCATTTCATTTGAGCCATGAGAAAAGAGGCTATATTCAATTATTCAAACATAACATAAATCGTGTACCTGTTGGTTTATTTGTACATTTTTCAATGTTCAAGTACAAAATCCGTACCTGAGATGTTCTGCTTAGAACTATAGATATTCATACTTTTTATGACAATATTTACCTGATAGTCTATTTATTCCTTCGTAATGCACTTAGAATATTTTACGAATAACTTTGAATCTCTAAATATTTTAAGGATATTACACAGACTACAAATTAATGTAAATAAAATTTTAATGCAACTCGAATTTAAGATAGAAAATAGGAAAATAAATGTTATATCAAATTAAAATTAACGTAAAAATTTAAATGTTCTGTACATAGGTCAATTGTTTAAATCTAACTAAGTTTTCTGATCGGTGACATTATCCAAAAAAGTCGTTTAATATAGTGGATAGGGAAGTCTTTTTCCTCTACTAATGTTTCAAATAAAATAGATTAGTGAAATTTATTGTATTTCATAAAAACTATCAACCTTACTGCAAACATTTAGATATTATGTATTTTTAGCCATAAATATTTAGTAATATACTATTACATGTGTATGACTGATGGTACCTGTAATTAGGTAGTTTGATTTTATTTATTTCTAGACTAAATATTCATTACATCAACTGTAATATATTAAGAAAATCATCAAAGTAGGTGTGTTAATTCAAATCATAATGAAATAATGTTTTTTTTATGAATGCATATGGTCTACAAAAGTATTTTGAAAATTTTGCTTTTTTCGGTTTCATACATTTATAACACAATACAAAATTTCAAATAAAGTATAGTTACATATTAAGAGGTGTGTAATATTATGACGTTAAAAACTGCTAAATTAGCTGTATCAGTTAATCCAAAATTTCAATATTGCCATTGGATAGCAATGGCTATCTTTGGACTGTGGAAAGCTGTGGAAAGCTGTTCGAAGGTTCTAAAGTTCGAATCTCTATTACACGTAAGGTGATGATGAACCATACACCTCCGATGAGTGTTATCACCCCACCCACCCTTCATACAATGGTATCGATATTGTATGTATATTCCATGTATATTAATTAATTGATATCATATTTTACGTATAAAAATATTTTACTGATGGAACAGTTATTTATTCAAGAGTAGTTAAGAATTTAGTGACATGGCAATGAAGAATCATGTGCACCTTATCGAAGTTATACATAAGATAAACTAGAGACTATTGAAAACTCGTAATCTTAGTTGAATAGGACTGATAGCAGTTTATAACTACCAAACTATTGTAGTTCAATTAGTAGTTGAAAATCTAGTTAAGAGTGTTTGACACAGTTACAAAGTGGTTTAACTGTGGAAACCTCCGAGAATTAGGAGTGTGACTAGTGAGTTTAAAACACTTGAACAAAGTATTTCGATTTAAATCCATTTAAAATAATTTTAAATTGGTCAATTTAAATATACACAGAGCACGTTTTTAATATAAAAAGAGAAAATATATGTACACTTTTAACTAGACATTCACCAATAAGATCTAACTTGTTGGATATTCCCAAAGGTTCAATTGGATAACATTGTGTGTAAGTTTTTATAATACTAAAAAAGTTGGAAATTTCCAAAATAAGTGTACCAATATGATTAATCAAATTCAAACAAGTTAACGCTTATATTAGACTACAATGTTTTGAAATATCATTACAATATAATTAGTAGCATATGAACTATAATAAT
The DNA here is from genome assembly GCA_035578905.1 of Stictocephala bisonia. NCBI lineage: Eukaryota > Metazoa > Arthropoda > Insecta > Hemiptera > Membracidae > Stictocephala > Stictocephala bisonia. Next base: position 127,694 of record JAQJVL010001188.1, on the reverse strand, counting down.
TAAGAAGCTTGGTTTAAATATGATTTAGGTGTTTTATTCGTCATTGGGATTTTGACTACAAAATGGAACATGACTTAAAAAAATCAATAGTAAAATCTCACCCACCCATACACATAGGAGGTATTGACCCATCCGTCCACCCACACACGTACGAAATTATTGACCCACCCGCCCACCCATACACGTACGGTGGTACTGACCCACCCAAACACTTAGGAGGTATTGACTAATAAGTACTACCTAATAAACTTATGTTCCGAGTAGTAAATAATTGTTCTCATAATATTTCTAATTTTACTCTGATATATCACATTGTAAATCGCATAAGATGATTGTTTATGTGTTTTTTAATGCAATCTATATACCAGAAAAATATTACTTTTTGTTTGCACTACTTTTATCCAGCCAGCACAGAATAACGTATTGTTACGCTGAGTTCACTTCCCATATCATGAGAAGCTAGGCATCGCTGAATCTCATTAGACAGGGACAATAGGCTAGTGACGTCACTTACGGCACCTACCACGATTGTCGTCTCATTTCTGTACCGTTCTATCGCAGAAAGACAATTAAATTGCCATGGTATATTTTTCATATCAGGAATTATTCTGATAATCGTGTTTATTTCTACAACAGATGGTTATTGTAATACATACCTCTTGTATGTGTTTTAGTGCTGCAAAAATATTTTATATTATTTCAATTTGTTTCTAGTAAAATTTTATTTATGTTTCTTAATCATTGCTTTTAGTAATCATACATTCTTTTTATTTAATAAAACTATACTTAGAAGTTAATTATCATGATTTAGTTAATATAATTCACATGTATTTATCGTAAAAATTGTTTTAACTTATGTACTGAACGTTATCTGTTAACGTTTTGCTTCATATCAAGTCTCGTTTATTTCTTTTATTATTAATAACTAGTGGTTGACGAGTCTCTTATGGTTGGAGGACAAAAAGTCCAAACCAAAAAACCCAACCTGGAAGGTCCAAATCTATTAGGTCCAAAATTATTTTGAGAAAATCTATTATTTTCTCAAAATAATTTTGAGAATAAACTATTTTGAGAAAATAAAATATACGGTTTATTAAGCTTTGAGAATAAACCGTGATCCACTTGGGTAGCAGCCGTGATCTACTCGGGTAGCATCCGTGATCTACTTGGGTAGCAGCCGTGATCTACTCGGGTAGCATCCGTGATCTACTTGGGTAGCAGCCGTGATCTACTCGGGTAGCAGCCGTGATCTACTCGGGTAGCATCCGTGATCTACCTGGGTAGCAGCTGTGATCTACCTGGGTAGCAGCTGTGATCTACCGCAGGTTAGGTTAGGTTAGGTTAGGTTAGGTTAGGTTAGGTTAGGTTAGGTTAGGTTAGGTTAGGTTAGGTTAGGTTAGGTTAGGTTAGTTGCTTACTTCAATAAGCACTATTTTGAAATAAAAATAAGTTCAAAATAAAAATAAGCTCAAAATAACAAGTATTGGACTTTTTGCTTAGACTTTTAGGTATTGGCTGTTACAGCTTTTGGACTTTTTGTCTTGGACTTTTCGGTTTAGACTTCTTGATTTGGACTTTATGTCGCACAATCGTCTCTTATATTTAGTTTACCATAATTTATTTTAATACTAAAAGTGGCCAGATGCATCTTTATTTACAATAGAGTCTGGTTTTATGGGTTATTGGAGAAATGTAGTGAAGCTAGGCCTTTTTTATCGTCTGCTTGTTGATCTTTGTACTACAAATGGAAATCACTTTAAAAGAATTAACTACAAATAAATTTAAATGACACGTTTACATTAAAAATATTAAATAACGTTGCACTCTTATTAAGATATATTTAATAATCGAAGAATTACACATCACATTTAAGTGCTTTTTTGAAAAATATACAAACTCTTATCAAAGAACGAAGAAAAAAACACTGTTATTTTTCCCTTGTTTTTTCCTTGTTCTTCGCTAAAATCCAATGTAAACTTAAGCATAATAAATTAAAAACCAATGATATCATCTTTTTAAATACTTCATACATATTATATATTATTTCAAAGTCTCTTTACAATTTTAGACAATCTCAATGGACTGTACAATATGTAAACTTGGACCTTGCCTGTACAGTGTACAGTCCATTGAGCCACCACACCGGTAGATACTCTATACTTCAACAAACTGGTAACCAACCACTAGTGAAAACAAAAATGACCTCTTTGTCAATTGTAGGGTTGATTAATTTATTATGAAGATATTACTATTAATACTATATAATCATTTTATGCAACAATGTTTTTTTATTTTTGTATTCAAAGCTAACTGCTTAATAAACTACTGCTCAACTTATGTGAATCGAAGTTAATGCTGGTACAAACAGTCATTTGTTACATGTAGTGTCTTATTATTAATAAAACCACAAGAGAAATATTATTGATTACTTCAATCCCCAAACATATACTGGTTTACTCCAACAGCTCTTGACATCATTGACAATTAATTATACACAATATTTAAAACGTATACTTTAATATACGATTGAAGTCAATTATGAATAGCTTAGCGATAAATAATTGACTAATAAAAGAAAGATAAAGGGATTCTTAGTTAGAAAAAGTTAACAGGACCGGAACTGACAGAAGGTGTTTATCTGTGTTATCAATCTCTCTCGCTTTCATTCGGAAATCAACCTCTTTCTTTGGTGAAGACAATTTAGGTATATTTAATTGGTTTTATTAAAACTTCAACAGTTATAGATTAAATATGTTAATCATAACCGATTACTTCTATGTATAATTGTGAGTAATTATTTCATGATATCCAATCTATTCTTGTATACAATACTGTAATACAAATATTTATACGGGTTACTAACGAATACAAATTTTAATTTTATATTTTCTAATTTACTTTTTAAAACACGTTGTTGAAGAATTTTTTAACTTGTATGTGAACTAAACTATGTGGTTGACGATGGCCAGTTTAATGATACAAAAATGTTCGTTACGAGTAACACGATACCTTCTGTAGTCAATATAAAATAATACATTTGTTTGCAAGGATTATTACTTTGGAAATAAAGGATTTAACAATCCTTAAGGTCTTAATTATGTTTATATAACATTTTCTAGAAAACTAGTCTATTAAATTACATTTTGTATAGTACTATGCAAATGAATAATTAATGTTAATATAATAATAATAATTATAGTCTTATCTTATTTACATATTCATTTTTTATATTTATAATATGATGAAAAATATGTGTCTACCAATTACTGCGATAGTACTCTATCTTTTAGTCTAATAGTAATTTACTACGATAGTAAATTATTATCTTACTAAATAGGGTTTGTGTGGATTTTAGTAGGTACAGATGCGCAATACGAAACAGCCCCCCTCCCCCACCTGCTTAGTTGAGCCCATTTCTGTTTTATAGACTCGTTGGACCACTGGTTTACCGTGAGTGTTGAAGCACGGGATTAACATTAGGGTAACGTCTGTCATGGTTACATCGGAAATCGAAGCCAGGTCAGTTGCATGGCAAGCTACAGTATTAGCCCCTTAGCTACAGCCACTCCAATACTTAAGTAGTTTAACAGTATCATGAGATGTAATTCTGGTTCTATGCTCGGTCCTGTTAATGCCAACATGGTGACCGCTCAATGGTTGCTATCGGTGTGGGTACAACTAAAGATGTCAGTAGTGTACATGTTGAGTGGTAGTCAAACTTTGGAAATATTTTTTTGGAAATGAACTGAATGTCAGGATTGTAAGCTGAAAATTAGGATTGTAAGCTGAAAATCAGACCAACAATAAGTGGTTCGGATTCTAAGTAAAGTTATAGATCCTTTGGATTCCCTGGCTATTCGGATATTACACATACACGTATAGTGTTATATCCACGATAGTAATATTTAAATTGTCGGTGTTAGAATGTCTTCCTCCAACTCAACTTATATTTTTAACGGTTTATAACTAAAACATAAAAATTAATTATTTCAAAATCTACTTATGCTATTATTAACTTCAGGAATTGTTACAGAAAACGATTCTTCTTCTGGTTTCTCATTAAAGAACATTAAAATGTTGAACTGTATAGTTTAAAAGTTATTAGAATGAATAAATAACTTACCCAATGTAATGGTAATAATTTATTAATTCAATAATTCAGTTTCCACCAAGACTGGCTTTGGCAAACTTTGCACATTCCATGGAGTTAAGCAAGTATTTCCCTACAAGTTGCTGAGAATACAGTTAATTTTGGCGTTTGTTTTTCATTCGAAAAATACTAAACAATATTATAAATGTTTTATCTAACTGTTTATGATATTTATGAAATGTTTACAAATATAAAATGTAATTGACAAATAAATAAAATAAAAATAGAAACTATTTATTTTATTTATTTAACGCTTTATTTTGTTGTAAGAATATAACTATTCTACAAAGAGTGTTTTTATTAGATCTAATCTTATAATTAGCTAAAGTTTATTAATTGTTTGCACTATTATACATTGGTTCAATTCATATATTTATCTTTTGCTTTATTTTTATGTTAATTTATGAATAGTTTTAACTTTCTTGAATAAAGACAGTAAAACATTTCCATAAATGCACTTAGCGCTGTGTCCCCAAGGGTGCAATTGGAAAACAAGGGTGATTGTCTTCAGTGTACTCTAAGGGCCAATTATACCTTGTATAGTCGGGGGAGGAAGCCGGGATTGCAACCTTGTTATCAGTAATTGTATGATAATGATTAAAAGTTACCAGTCCCGCTGTGGAACGTCTCAACTAACATTAGTCGTTGTAGTGCTACCTGGAGTATAACTGCCCTAGATTTTTTTAGAGATGTAAATAAATAAGACCAAAAAACTTCGTATACTTTTCAATTTGTTTACAGTAAAAAGATATGTAGTAAATATGTATTTATACAGCAAATAATTAAACAATATGAATTACGAACATTGTTTACTTTCGACGATAAAATAAATTTGTTGGTCATCACTGCATTACTTTTAACAGTAATTTGATAATTAATTATAAATTATGTTTACAAATCTTTCTAAAGGCTTGTGTTATACAAAGTGGTATAAGAAAGATAATGTGTTTGTTGGGTTTATAGTGTTCCAATTGGTCTAGGAAGGTAGTAAGATGTCTTATGGTTGTACTAAGTGGCTGAGAAATGGAGCACTGTACGTATTGTGTATTATATTGAACCACCCGCCCACGCATACACGTACAGTACAGTAGTATTGACTCACCCACCTAACCATAAACTTGTGGTGGTAGCCCGCCCATCCATACACGTACAGTGGTAATAACCCACTCGCCCGTCTATTCACCTGAAGTGGTATTGACCCACCCACCCTCCCATATAAATATGGGGGTATTAACTCACCGACCTGCCCTTACGTGGACGGTGGTATTGACACATGTGTATCAATATAAATGCACGTATATTGGTGGGTCAATACCACTGTACACGTGTAGGTGGGTGGGTGGGTACATGTGTAGGTGGGTGGGTGGGTTAATACCACTGTACATGTGTAGGTGGGTGGGTGGGTCAATACCACTCTACGTGTGTCAATACCACTCTACGTGTACTATGGGCGAGTGGGCCAACACCACAGTAAACAGTAGTGGTGAAAAAGTTTCATGGACCTTTAAGTGTGTCTCAAGTACACTAATGTGGGGTGTCACAAGAACCCATAAATAAGAGTCACAATTAAAGCCATATATAGACCACAGATACTGTTTCAAGCTAGTTATTGACAGTTTTATATCTAATACATATATTGGTAACTCATGCGTTTTATAAAGACATATATGTTGTTAAGGTTATTTTAAATATCCAAGACGATTTTATGTAATCATGCTTTATAAAATGTTACATGGTAAGGATATGTTATTTTTACAGGTGACTTGGGGCTGAGAATAGTACCTGGGGTCGATGATTTATCGTAGTATCCGAACCACCACCAGTGACCGGGAAGGTAATAGCCCTCACTAGTCACCCATCCAAGGAACAGCCACACTCGATGCTTCTTCAATGGTAAGTTTAAACCTCATGGTCATAATAATACTAAAAGTAAATTCATAAATATAGAAGTTAGTTAAACAAAATTATAAAATATTTAATAAATTTAATAAAGCCTAACAATGCACTCTAGTTGTGTATGGCTATTGCGGTTGTGCTAGATTGCACTGCTAGTTGTGGCTGTGTATGCATCATTGTTGACGATAGCTAAGGGGATTAAAATAATATAAGAAGAAATATTGGATACGCTGACAACGAGAACAATTTTACTGTGAAGTGTATATTTTGAAAAAAATTACGTCTTAAAAGTAAATTTAGCCTTTTTAGAATTATTTTTGTACTTTTCCAAACATTACAATAAACTAAATTTTGTATTAGTGTCACAGTTATATTGCATTGTATATCAACCAACTGTATGCTATATTCATAGAACCTAATTAAAAAGTGAAAAAATGTAAATGTTGTCGTACTGAAAACTATTTCTTTTTATGTAAAAAAATTAATTGTGTTTTTTTTTTAAATTCATAAACATTTGTTATCACTGGAATAATTAATTGATGTATTATAAACAATTAATCCTTTAAAAACGTTACTTTATATACTTTATATAAAACATTTTACAATTTTATATAAAGTGAACAATATAATTGATTTGTTAATAAGTACTATACTTGTTTAACCTTAATTTATATTTATTTAATACTAGTAATATTGATAATGTAATATTTATAGTGATATTTTAAACTAAATAATCATTATCTGAATCAGGCAATTTGAGGCTTATGAGTACTTTATCAAAATTAAGTTTCAAATTGTTTGAACTAGTTTAACTTGATTAAGTAATATATATTGTAGCCAGTAATTGCTAGTATTTAATTAAAACGTATGGCTCTTAATATATTTAAAAACGAGGAGGTAAAACCATTACTATATAACAATAGATGCATTATTATAAAAACAAAATAATATAATCGCTAGCATACACTTAATGTTAGGTACTATAATATAGTAAAACATCCTATATTATTAAATAAGTACTATTAGGCCCATTACACAGATAAATATCAAATTTGGTTATATTAATTGCCTTAGTATACTGATGGGAATAAAATTATTAAAGTGTATCGAATTACATGTCAGTTGTTTAAAACAAATTTTAAGTTAGGAAATTTGAAGGGGTTGGATTATAAAATATAAAAACTCATAGCTGACAAAGTTGTGAAATCCATTGTGGTAACAAAAACAATGTGCTGGCCACATATCACTACTGCATTAACTTTTGTGGTTGTGCTTTTTAACTCTGTAAGGACATGAATTGTGTTGTATCACACACAGAGTAATAACTTATTAAGTCTATCTCACAATAATTTTTATAATTTCCATAAAAATATGATAAAATATATAGTAAATTAAATTATCTGCCAGAATAGTTGTAGATATAGTGCATAGGCTTATATATATATAGCACAATTAATGGTTATAAATATTGAAAACGTTGATTTTGTTTATACAACATTGTTTTATCAAATACAAAAAATTTAACATTCACTTGATAAATCCATGTTCAATTGTAACAACTTTATTATAAAACTAAAATATTTAGTTCAAAACCTAAAATGTCTGAAACAAAAGACACAATGGTTCAATATTTTCTTACAAATAAAATATTTTTTGACTAAATAATACATAACTTGTATCTTTCAGGTTGAATTATTAAGTAAAATGAAGTGAACATTAAAGTAAATGGTGAGATATATTTTTCATTTATAACAGACGAAATTTATTTCGTAGTAACTATTTCAATTTATATCTAAGTAAAAAATAAAGTTTATTAACTATTGAAATAAATAAATTTGAAAAAATAATTATTGGAGGGTTCTGCGTAAATTAACTTATAATTTGGTTATAAATACCGTATTCCATATTTTAACATCCAAATACTGACTTTAACCAAGAACGTTATATAGAATCACTCATAATTAAGTGTTGAATAAATTAAAATTAAATTAAGGTTATACAAAACTGAACAGAAGAGAATAAGATATGACATGATAGCTTAACCTGGTACGTATTCCATTATATAGTGTTTTTTTTTTTTTTTTTTTTTTTTTTTTTTTCAATTGATAAGATTTAATCTTATTTTAATAACAATATATGGGTTAGAAGTTTGCAGTAAATATGCCTAATATAAAGCCAATTAATAAATACAATTTTTTGTATAAATTTGGATAATGGTTTAGAATATTACACTTCAAATGGTCCCCTAAAAATTACTCCTTGAACAAGGTAGTTTTTTCTTTAAAGTTTGTGCATGTTACCTCTCCACCATTTTAAAAGTGTTGTGTAATGCCATAAACTGAAGATATCTCAAAACATATTTATTCAAAAAGAAATAATTTTACATCACTTAAATCATCAATCAGACAATATTTACTGGCCACCGGACCCTGTCTGAGTATCATTTTTCGGTTTTAATAAAACTTATTAATATGAAAGAGTGTTGAAATTTGGTACATTTTTCAAAACATTAGTTAATTTAATGTTCGAAACAGCAGCATTTAATATTGTAAATGTCTTTTTGACCAATTAATACAGTTCAGTTAACCATTGGGACTTTGGTCCTTCAATAAATAATACCTGATCGTAGTTATTTGAGATTTATACAACGAAAGTTGACAAAGATTGAAATTCTGTAAAGTTGCTATTTAATTCACAATGAAACTAATTTTAAATTTACTCTGTCTTTGAGAGTTAGCAGTAATCATTTAATAAATAACACACAAAGATGGTCAGTCACTTGAAATGTATAAAAATGTTAAACCTGCTTCAAACAGTATTTTATATTTCCAACAGGTTTGATGATACATGCTTCGCAAAGAAAACTGACTTTCGTGTAAACACGTGTGCAACTTTTACAGTTTACTATATGATATATTTGAACATTTTTAGTGAAAATGAATTAGATGTTAGATACATAATAGGGGTTGGTCTCAGTTATTTAGGTTATTGTGACAACAACCGGGAGTGATAGAGTTTTCAATTCATTGTAAAATACTAAACATGAAAATGTTTGACACAATAGCCTATATACTCCTTAGCTATAGATTTTTACAAGAGACTTTCTTCTCTCATTGCAAATTAAGATATTTAAAAGCATCCATTAAATGTTCCATCCAGAATGTCTCGAAATGGTATTTTCTTGTGTTTTTTAACTACTATTTTGAAAACAACTAATTTAAGAAACTTATGGCACTAACTTTTGTCATCCTCTGTTACGACGTACTTAAATTCAATCAGGGTGATAAATTTGATTACACTTAACCTATACTTAGGGAGAGATATCTATACGAAGGGTATAATATTAGTTTATGCCTTATATATTTTCTTTGATAATCTGTTTTTTCATACTCTGACATTCTTAAAGATGGAATTTATTTATACAGAAGTCATTTTCAATGGTGGATCTCCACCTAAACAAATAAAAACACTCAAACTTCATATGTAATTTTGTTTACATTAGTCAACCTAGTAACGATATCCACTCCCAAAGCTGTACATACAGCACTTTTGTACATTTTTTGTAGTCAAACCAGGATATATTCGTTATTCATTACAAATACGCCGATCTTAGATATGTGAGGAGTGAATGAGTGTAATGAATGAAGATGAACAAGTGTAATCATAATTAATAACTGAGTTCGACGTTTTAATCATTATAATTAACTAAGCTACGAATGGAAAATTTATTAATAGTCCAATAATCATGGTAACTAAGGAACCGACAGCTTTAAGGGGAATCCGAACTACGTAGTAGTGATCTGATTTCCAGTTATTTGAGAAGCTTTATACTCACTTCTCTCCTTCGTACACAGCATTCAGACACTGGCTACCACCCAACATGGACACACTAGTATTTTTTACTTGTGTCCATGTCGTTGGCAACAATTGAGCGGACGCTGTTTTGGTATCAAAAGGACCGCGCATAGACCCTATCGCTTAAAATCTCCTCAACACTTTGTCCCCAAGTAGCTGGGTTACAACACTGCATTTTTTTTTTTTACTGACAAAGTAAACTATATCACTTTCATAATTTTACTTAAACTTAATCAATATTTGCTGAGTGGAAAATTAATCTTACTTTTAAAGTTATTTTTAAATTAACTTTAATATGAAACTAATTATATTATTATAAAAATTATGATATTATAAACCTTAAGTATGCTTTACCTGTTTTCAACGTTTACTAGGAAATTAAACTACTTTAAACTTTGACGAGCTTTTTGGTTGTTCAAATATCAAATACACACTGACAGAGAGTCTGGATTGAAGGAAGTTGTCACTGAAGTTTTCATGTTAAAGTGTACGAGATAAGGCTGGTGTCATTAAAACATCCTGCTTCCAGTGGTACTATTACAAACCCGGTACAATATTAAACTTATCTAAACCACTTCCCTTTCAAAATGCACGGTTAGCCCTAACGTCCCTGCTGCCCTTTGGTATTTTGGGTAAAAGTTAAATATAGTATAAAATACATTTACTCGGACAAGTGATGAAGTGTTTAACCAGTTTGTACGTCATCTTGATTATTTATTATATAAACTACTTATAATATTATGTTTTACAAACGTCCAAGCAATACAATTTTCAAATCAATAAACCATTTAGTTCTTATTCTCTTGTATTTCCTTGATTTTAATTATAACTTTGAAAATAACCATGCTTTATTCTTAACTTATATTAAATTTGAACACTTGCATAGGTGCAATCATATGTTATACCAAATAAATCCATTGAAAATAGTGTTAGATATGGTAGTCTCACACCAGGGGAATTTTTTTCTAAATTAAGCCTGGTTTAATTAGATTTCTTATATAAATTAGAATATTATCTTGAATATGGATGAAGCATGTTAATATGAACATTTAAAATGTTTTACATTTTTCCATAGTCAAATTAATATAGCTACAAATAACTATTGGTAAATCTTCAACAAAGAAAAGCAGATCATAAGTATCTGGATTCAAGGAGTGTGACAGTTAAAATTTCATTAGAATTGAAGATTCTTAACAGATTTTTTTAAAACTAATTTGTATTCATGGAATACATTTATTATTTGTTGTTTATAGTTTATGTGTTTAAATATAATATATGTGTGAACGAGCGTCCTGATGATTTTCATATAATTTTCTGATGATAAGCATATTTTTCACACCAGTAATAATGTATGTGTAGTGTATAACACTGGATATTAATTTGTTTCATATGTAAACTAAACAAAGAGCGCATTATTTAATCGCCCTTCCACATCACCCCCCACCCCCACCCATTGAGTTTATTACGAGTGATGACGTAACTGAACAGTACTTTACGTGGTTATTGTACATTTCCAACAACCAGCTTTCAGACAGGAATTTGTATTTTGTGTCACAGGTAATTTACGAACGCAATTTCGCACCGCATGTAAGCGGAGCGATCTACATTGTGCAGTTGATGGAGAATTTGGAGAATTATTTCATAAAAACATTTCAAAGCAACGTGTATAGCTGGGCTGATGTGTCATTACCACTGTACGTGAATGGAAGGGTGGATGGGTCATTACCACTGTACATGTATGGGTGGGTGTGTGGGGGAAATATAATACCTGTCACATTTTTGTAAAGTTCTGAAGTTCACATTAATTGTACATTCTTGTTTACCATAGCATGAAATAAAAGAGGCATACTGTTTGCTATTTAATAACTGTAAAAATATATATTTGAATTAAGAACCCCAATAAGAAAAATGTGCTTTGGTAAATGTTCTTATAAAATGATATTAAATACCTAAGCCGATTACGCTCAAGTCGTCCTGTTTCTGTGACGTAATAACCTCTTTTACTCAATTCTGAGGGAATCAGATGTCTTTCTACTACTATGTACACAGAGCTTTAGTACTTAACTCTAAATAATACAGCAGCCAATTTATCACTTGACGAGCAAATAAAGTTTCTCGAAATAAAATTATTTTTTAACGTTTAGTAACATTTAATAACTGACATATTACCTTATCTTTTAGGGGTTTGATTGATGTCAATTTGAGAATTACGATTCCATTAAATTATATTTTAAAAGATCGCCGGAATTTTGTTCAACAAAACTACTGATTCAAGATATAATGATGTATATGTTTCTTGTGTTTGTAGTACAGAGCACATACGATGTAACGTTACATATTAGTTGATTCAAACGTTAAGCTTATAAAGTTTACCATATGTTTTTTAAGTGTGTTTTATACACATGGTGGTTGGCCATGGAAATGGTAAGTTACATGGATACGTGTACGGGTGGGTTAGTGGTTCATCACAACTGCACGTGTGGAGTGGTAAGATTGGTCACCACTGGACGTGCGTGTCTAAGTGGGTTGGCCAATGTGTACGTGTGAGGGTGGGTCAGTGGTTCGACAGAACTGCACGTGTGGGGTGGCAAGATGAGTCACCACTGGACGAGCGTGTCTAAGTGGTTTGGCCAATGTGTACGTGTGAGGGTGGGTTAGTGGTTCGACAGAACTTTACGTGTGGAGTGGTCAGATGAGTCACCACTGGACGTGCATGACCAAGTGGGTTGGTCAATAAAGGTGTACGTGTAAGGGTGGGCTTGTGGGTTAATATCACCGTACGTGTATGGTTGGGCGTGTGGGTTAAGTCTTAGAGTTTGCAATGTAATATATTTATAAATATATAAAAACAAAGTATTTTTTAATTTACCAAAGGTATACATTTTTTATTCATAAAAATAGACATATCAATCAAGGTGATCGTAGTCTCCGTAGGCATTGTGGAATATTGTTGGGGTTATCATTACAAACAGTGTCGCTCCGATACTGCAGCCAATGGCCATAGCCTCTAATTAATTAAGGCATTCCTGTACAAAACATACATTGCAAAAACATACGCTGTGTTTAGTTACTTTGTCTTCATTATTATTTGGCAAATTGGCTCTTAAGTCTCTAAATTTAATCTCGATTTTGGAATATATACACTAATTAATTACTCAGGCGTCCTCTAGGTATTTATAGATATAGTAGTTAACCAAATATACTTTGGCTATTAATAAATAAATGGACCTTCCTGAGGAACTGTCGTAGTCAGTTAGTAACCAGACTACACAGGTCTTCCACACTCATCCTACACTCATTTAATCATCATATTAGCCTTAAATGCTTCCAAGTCACTAATTGATTAAAAAGAATGATTTTAAATGTATTCATTACATCCGTTGCATTATTACAGTTAACATTAATTAATAATTACTATTCCTAGAAATGTGGTGATTATAATTAATATATCTCTCAATTAGCTTTAAGCTAGACGGATAAATAAGTGAAATGTATGAGAAAAAAATATTGTAAATACAGAGACATGAATAAATAAATAAAATAAACATATAATATAGATATTTGGTTGGTATACGTCTGAGGAAAGGTTAATTAATGGAATTTAAATAAAAAAATACTAGCTTTAATAGGTGTTTCTAAGCAATACTGATATTATAAAACAAGTTAGTGACGAATTTGAAAATTTAAAACTATCTTTAAGTGGTTGACCCAGTGAAACTCAGTTCACAACTAACTACAGCTTCTACAAAGGGAACCACCAAACTCAGAACTTTGTAGTGGACTGAAAATATTATGAGGTTCTTTTTATGATTGTACATCGAGAAGATTATTTTAACATTTATGTTCAGACATAATTTCAGATGTAAATGAGCCTGACCAACATACATATTTTATTATACGCTTATAATAATGCTTTATCCACTTAGATTATTAGTGGTAGCAATTCAATGAACTTTCCGATTCGTAAAAAAAACCTTTTAACAATGTGAGCTTTGTAAATTATAAAGTTTTAATGTTCATGAAACATTATTGACAATTTGTTTGATGACTTGCAGAGAGGTGAAGTAGTACGGATCCACCCACCCACCAATACACGTAGGCCTATTGGTAATGTGTATAAAAATCATGTAGAGTAACATTTAGATATTGTCATCAAAACAGAAACATTGCAAGTACATTACGAATCACTGATTATAACCAACATTAACGAATTTAAAGAAAATCTATGTCTATTTGTGTCTAGTAATGTATTGTACATAAAATAAAACGAAACATTTTTTATTCTATATTTAATTGCTATACAAACGGTCAGGTTAGGACTATGAAGTCCTCTTTCTTACGCCTAATGATCAACCATAATCGTATGTTAGTATTTATTCATATATTCCTGTTGCCCTTTAGAAAATATACTTTCAGAAAAATAACAAATTAAATTTTAAATAAAAAAAAATAATAATAACTTACGAACTCCAACAAATGAAAAACTAAAAAATAATCAAAGCTATACCAAAGCTACTACTAAAACTACAAGACAGATTACTTACTCAGCCTCACTTCGTTGTTTCATGTTTAGGGCTTTTGAACATTTAAAGATTAGAAAGAATATAAATAGACTCTCGCCAGTATCCGTGGTATCCATAGTGGTAATTGCTTTAGGTATTTAATCACGATGCTAACACGATTTTCACACTAAGAAAATAAAACCTAAAATCTGTATTTAAAGTCTGAAAACATCAGCCAACATCACTGAGAGGTGATGAACTGAACTAGTATCAGGAACTGAAGTCGAATTGTAAATTAACGTCCAATTTGAGTCGTGAAATGCAGGGTACGGATATGTGACTATCAAAGAACCAACCAAATATATAGGGTCATTTAGTTTTGGTGCGGATGGATTTGTAGATATAAATATATTAATTATTTTTCGTAATGAATGGTAGAAATTAGATAAGGCAAATAGGCCCCCAGACTGTTTACTATAAATATTTTAATATAATCTATGGAATGATTTTTTACATAAACGTATATCTTAATTTAATAGAACAAAAGATCCTAAATTGAAATAGTTTACAAAAATCATATTACTATATGTGTAAGAGTGAGCGTGTGGGTGATCATCACTGAACTGTACGTGTACAGGTGGGCAGGTGCGTTATCACTACTACACTGTACGTGTATAGGTGGGTGGGTTGGTCAACATCACTGCACTGCGCGTGTATATTTTGTTAATTACAACATTTCTAAATAACTAGAGGACGCCTGAGTAATTAATTAGTTTATTTATTCCAAAATTGATATTAATCTCAGAGTCTTAAGAGACAGTTTGCTAAATAATAATAAAGACCCAGTAACTATACACAGCGTCTGTTTTTGTAATGCATTTTTTTTACAGGAATGCCTTAATTAATTAGAAGCTATGGGCGTTGACTGTAGTATCGGAACGACATTGTTTGTATTGATAACGCCACCAGTATTCCACCATACCTACGAAGACTACGACCAAGTTTTTTGAGATGTTTAGTTCTATGAATACAAAATGTATACCTATGGTCAATTTGTAAAATAATTTGTTTTATATTTTTAGAAATATATTAGATTGCAAACTTTAAGACTTAACCCACAAGCCCACCCTCACACGTACACCTTTATTGACCAACCCACTTTGACATGCACGTCCAGTGGTGACCCATATGGCCACCCCACACGTCCAGTTGTGATGAACAACTGACTGACCCACCCGTACACGTATCCATGTAACTTACCATTTCCGTGGCCAACCACCATGTGTATAAAACGCACTTAAAAAACACACAGTAAAGTTTATAACCTTAGTGTTTGAATCAACTAATACGTAACGCTATATTGTATGTGATCTGTACTACAAACGCAAGAAATATATACTTACATCAATATGTATTGAACCAGTAGTTTTGTTGAAAAAAATTCCGGTGATTATTTAAAAAAATAATTTAAACTAATCGTAATTCTCAAATTTATATCAATCAGACCCCAAAAAGATAAGGTAATATGTCAGTTATTAAATGTTACTAAATGTTAAAAATAATTATATTTCGAGAAACTCTTATTTGCTCGTCAAGTGATAAATTGGTTGCTGTATTATTCAGAGTTAAGTACTAAAGCTCTGTGGACACAGTAGTAGAAGGACGTCTGATTCCCTCAGAATTGAGTAAAAGAGGGTATTACGTCACAAAAACAGGACGACTTGAGCGTAATCGTCTTAGGTATTAAATATTATTTTATAAAAACATTTACTAAGGCAAATTTTTCTTATTAGGGTTGTTATTTCAAATATATATTTCTCAATTATATTTGTACACTTATTAAATAGCAAACAGTATTCCTCTTTTATTGCTGAATTAATGTCACTTTTATTTCATGCTATGGTAAATAACAATGTACAATTATTGTGAACTTCAGAAATTTACAAATATGTGACAGGTATTATACTTCCCCCACACACCCACCCATACATGTACAGTGGTAATGACCTATCCACCCTCCCATTCACGTACGGTGGTAATGACACATCAGCCCAGCTATACACGTTGCTTAATCATGTTTTTATGAAATAATTCTCCAATTTCTCCATCTACTGCACAATACAGATCGCTCCGCTTACATGTGGTGCGAAATTGCGTTCGTAAATAACCTGTGAAGGAACTTACAATTTCCTGTCTGAAAGCTGATTGTTTGGAAACGTACAATAACCACGTAAAGTACTGTTTAGTTACGTCATCACTTAGCCAGGTAAACTAAGAGACCTACAGGTTTAAGTGGTATTCTAACGACGTAGTGGTGTTCTGATCTTCAGGTAATTTACCAGCCTGATACTCAGTTCTCTCCCTATACAACATCCGGTCACTTGTTACCACTGAAGATGGACACCCCAGAGTGTCGACGTGAATGGCAACGAATGAGTGGACGCCATGTCAGTATTAAGAGGACCAAGCATAGAACCTATCACGTATAAACCCCACAAAACTTTGTCCCAAGCAGCTGGGTTACAGCACTGCGCCACTAATTCCAACGACGACGTAATCACCCATAAACGACTACTATGCATATATCGACTACTGGTATTACTTGTACTCCCCTAAGTGTATATTACATATAATATAATAATATTAGGATTATAATATCCTAAGATAAAATAATGGTTCATACTTTGTTTAGTAAAACCAAATTTGCATTTTTCTTCATAAAATAGCTATAAAATATCACTCAGCACTCTTATAAAATGTACTTAGTAAAGTTAAAATGTATAATAAATTATGAATCAACTTATACCAAATTTTCAGATCTATATTTGTAAAGTAATGAATTTAAAATCTTAATAATTTTCGAATATATATATATATATATAAAACAATAAAATTGTCAGTTATAAAACTTTTACAGTTTTAAACTAACACAAAAATGTTTTTAGTAAATTTATGTGGTAATGAATAAAACACTATATTGCTATTTTTTTGTTTTTGCACATACAAAGAAATGCATGCAAAATTATTTATATTTTCAAATTTTATTACACTGTCAACATAACATAAATATTACGGTCTTATTTATCTTCATATGAGCGAAATAATATTCACCAAATAGCTTACGAATAAAATATAAATGAACTGGTTGGTAGATACTTAAGAGTGGTGTAATGTTTATAATTTTCTTTTTAAATTATGTTTGTCGAAATCGTTGCATTCACCAAAAAACTTCTACTGATTCGAGTTTTGGATTTAATATTAAAAGTTTTAAAAATAATCATGAAAACTGAGTGTGCACTCTAACACCTTCATAACCTTACAGATATTAAATTGATCATAAAATTAATAAAAATGTGAAGTTATTTTCAATTATTTGTTAGATATCAGTTATAGTTTTATGTTTCCATAAAATATTATCACGATAAAATTATTTCAACAAAGATCGTCGTAATTTTACTTGAATGTTGGTGGGTACTTGATTTTCGTTATATTTGACACAGCCGTTCATTGAAATGTCATAGAAAGATTATTTATTACTCACAATTGTATTCACGTATCACATATATGATATTTAAATGTTCTTCAAAGAATATATTCTTGTTACAACAATAAATATGTAAGACAACCACAGATTTACCTACAAGTTATGTAGTTACATGACAGATAGGAGACATGGAGATTGATTACTGGTGTTCGAAGTGTAAGGTTGGTTGAATACTAAAGTCCACATTGGTATTCCTTCCCCTTCCGACTAACCCTACCATTTGTCTTCTCAAAATTTAACTGGAAGTTACCCAAAACATAATACTTTAACCAAATCGTTTCCAAGTGAGTTGGTCGATTTGGGATAGCCATTGTTACTTATAATTGACAGCCCAATCTAAACAACTTTCTTGTACCATTTTGTTGTTTTATTAAAATAATTATAAAATCATCCGTTCATATTGTATGAGGAAGGTTTAGCTCACACGAAATGTCTTACAAATGTTTTACAACAAAATCGGATTAGAAAAAAATTTAATATTTAATCACAACAGTATTGTGTTTTAACTACGGTACTAAACATTTTATGCAGTATAACATTATAACACCACAACCTAATAGAAAGGTTTATTTTCTTTTCTGTTTATAATTTTGTGTTCCTAAAGGAGTATAATGAACCTCATTTTCATACGAGGAAATTTTTAAACTGTATAAGGCCTCTCTCTCTCTCTCGTGGGTTACTGAGAGTATCTGACGGGTAGATTAGTGGTTTGAACAAGGGTAAAAGGAGAAATAGCATTCCATATTCGTGGGTGGGTGGAAGGTATTTTTAAAATGGACAGGATAGAGGGCTCAACAAGTTGTATCTCGACGATGGATGGAGGACATTGTAAGTCATATTTCATGGGTGAGCATTATAAAGGGCTCAACAAGTCGTATCTCGAGGTTGGATGGAGAGCACAGCATTTCATATCTCGTGGGGTGGGCACTGGGCAGGCTAGAGGGCTCAACAGGTCGTACATCGAGGATGGATGGAGAGCAGGGTATATCATATCTCGTGAGTGGACAGGTTAGAGGGCTCAACAGGTCGTACATCGAGGATGGATGGAGAGCAGGGTATGTCATATCTCGTGGGTGGACAGGTTAGAGGGCTCAACAGGTCGTACATCGAGGATGGATGGAGAGCAGGGTATGTCATATCTCGTGGGTGGACAGGTTAGAGGGCTCAACCCTCGTATATTGAAGGTGGAGGGAGAGACAGCGTGTCCTATTATCGTGTATTATATTATTCCATCCAGTGCTACATGCAAATCATGTAAATTAGGATGGTCAGTAAAATAAACTACGAAAGAGAGTTAATTTAATTCTGAATTCGCAGGACATAGACAATTTTGAGATTTAAACTAATTAATTAAGAACAATGTATTATTTTATTAAGGTTTAAAATGACGTAGAATAAATGAACTCTGCTGAAAAGTTTTAATACTTAGTATAGATTACTTTAAAAACTTTAAAGTTAAAATGTTATTTAAACTAAATGATTTATTTAGCATTTTTTAGCAATCAATATACGTGTTTTATGAAAACGTATGAATATACTTTTCCGAGAAAAATCTTCAGACCTAAGACCATAGAGGTTGATAAATTTTAATCCTAACTAAAAAAGTATTCTTAAGGAGCACAGTGTAGAGGGAAGTCTGACAATGATAAATACCAGGGCTTATCTTTGTTATCAATCTGCCTCGTTTAGGATTGGAATTGAACATCCTTTTTAAGAAGAGTTTCAAAATATATTTTGTCTACCTTTAAATTGAAGAGATATAGCATTTAAAAGTTTTTAAACTATTTTGTATTCTTAAGACAACTAGTGGCGCGTATAATCTTATAATCTAACACTTGATAAATATTAAGAACAAAGGCCAACAAATAAATTATAAATGTTGTTTGTTATTAATTCTACTTTTATAGAACGGATTAATACAAAATAACTTTTAAAACCTTTCAGACCTTACAAGCTATTTCCTAAGTAAAACAATATTACTATTACCAATATTATATTTCTTACTATTAAATAGTATCTATGATTACACGTATTACTAACATTATTCCTACACTATAAGATATGAATGAGAAGCAAGAAATAATATGTTTTATAATTTATATATTAAGTTTATTTAGGAGTTTTCAATGGTCTGAAATCTTTTTATAACCATGTGTGTAAGTTACAATTGACTGTTACGTTATACAAAGTGAAGGAACTAATGGAAAACAGTCTAAATAAAATAACTAACGCTAAAGAAGAAAATGACTACTCGAAAAAGGATAATGACAATGATGTCGATATTTTTGTCCAAATAAAACACAAAGTAATCTCGTATCGAAGGAGAACTAATCCCTTCGGCCCACCATCGTTAATCCCTCATGAAGAGGCTCCGCCAATTGGTTTAACACTTTGAAATAAAGATACATGATGGGTGGATGTTTTTTTACAAATAGAATCATAAGCAAACTACAATTAAGCTCATAAAACAAAACTGTCTCAACAAACGGATATATTCTAAAACGTCTAACAACGTTCGGCTGAAAACAAAAATAGAAGAAACTTAATGTTGAGTTGCTACACAACGGAAATTATATACGTGCAAGTCTAACAGAGAAAATGTCTGACGCCCTCTATTGTACCGTTTCGATTTCTATATGTTCTTTTACTTTTGAAATAATGGCGATAGCACAGTATAATATCCGTAGCTACACTTTCATTGCAGCCCTGTGGAGCTAGCGCGACGCTAGCGCTCCTAATAGAAGAAATACACAACTAAACCATATCAACGTGTATTGCATTGTGTTTTTTTTTTTTAGAAAAAGTGGAATTATAGCAATGTAAAAAGTGCAATGACAGAGTATTTTAAATTATTTATAACAGCTGTGGAAGAAAATAGTTCAGAAATACGCACTTCTGTGATCACCCCGCTGAAAGCGCTAGCGTCGCCAATTGTTAACGGAATGTTGCTACTGTATATAATTATACTCTAATGTTTCAAAATTCATGTTTTTAAATCTTAAATAGTATTTAGCATTTATTTTAACATAATACTGATGTCAATCTGAAAATAAAAAAACAATAGTGATAAGCATTTTTAATTAAATAATTCACCTCTTAAGCACGACATTTTGTCTCATGTTGTTAAAGAATTTACATTATTTTGGTTTGATAAAAATCTAAGCATTCAATGTTTATCTAAATTATTACTACTGACCAAATATACTTTGAAGTTGTACCAAATTAAGTATGAATATTACAAGTAATAATAAAAATATTGGCTAGTGGTTATTAAATTTTTATAAATGATTGTATAGTTGATAAATTTTAAATAGCACATCACATATTAGCTAGCACTATCTACATATTAGTATATATTACCTATCTACTTTAGCAAAAATATTTCATAAAATATTAATCAGTAAACAACGCATGTTAGTTACAACGTAAACGTTTCTTACGAATTCCTTTTTTTTTTTGGGGGGGGGGGGCTTCGTGAGTCATCACTACCAACTACCGTGCAATCAGTATTACCAGCAGAGAATTTATACGGTCACTTTGTTTTGCAAATCAACCCATTACTCACGTTGGATTTTGAAGGATTTTTAACCTGTAAGCCGTAAATAGAAAGGTTAATTAATAGATAAATATCTCTGTATAGTAAATAATGTAGTATAGAGAAACCTTCAATAGTATATGTCCCATATAAAAGTGAAAATGCACATAATTTTCAAATCACTTCTCGAGTCGGAATTAGTAACGCAGTATTGTAACCCAGCTACTTGGAGAACATTTGCTGTGGGGATTGTAGGTGACAGTATCGGTCCTCTTAGTATCAACACGGCGTCTGCTCCATGGATTCCATCAGCATGGACACTGCTAGAAAAGTTTAATGTGTCCGTGTTCAGTGGTAGTCAGGGTCCAGATGTTGTATAGGAAAGAATAGTGAGAATAAAGCTTGTAAAATAGCTGAAAATCAGACCAATACTACGTGATTTAGATTCCACTTAAATCGATAAGTCCCTTAGTTGCCCTGGATATTGGGCTATTAATAAATAGCTCTTTCTGAGTAACAGTCAACCTTAGTAAGATCTGCATTAGCTTATCTACACTCATACTTTCATTTATCCCTCATACTAATTGTCATACTAATTTTACTTAGAAATCATGAGTAGTATTTGTAACTATTATTATTCATTTCTCAATATCAGTTTTGTAAAATTTGTATTTTCCATATTAGAATTATATCAAAATGAAATATTCTTAAAAAATGTTCGAATTATTCAAACTCAATGAATATCCAAAACATTACTTAGGTTTAGGTACAGCATCACATTCGTCAGTCTGAGCCCGTCATTTATTCAACAGATCCGCCTCTGACAAAGTGTGGGATTTGAATGCATAAACTACGTTAGCTGCAATATAGCGGCTTCCATCGAATATATTATTTATATATTCGTAAGCCAGTAAAATATAAAATCATATGTATTTATAAATAAATATTAGTGGGCAAGTTTAAATTTTGATAATCCCATGTCGGGTTTCTTTTTCGGAAATAGTTTTTAATTAGTCATAGTTTTGGATTAATACCATTGTAGTGTATGGGCAGGTCGGTGGGTCAAAATCACTGTATTGTAAGTCAATGGGTAAGTGTGGGGCGTGTGGTTGGATACCACTCTACCTGTATGGGTGGGTGGGTCAATACCACCGTAATGTATGGGCGGGTGGGGTACGTGTAAGTCAATACTACCGTCTTTTAGGGTCACGATGAAGTCGTGAGGGTCAATAACACAGTACCAGTATGGGTCACAGTAGTGTACGTGTTGGGTCAGTACTATCGTATTGTATTGGCAGGTGTGGATCGCGTAGGTCAATTAATACTACAGGTCCTGTATGCGTGGGTGGGTGATTTCATTTTATAACATTATTTGAAAACTTTTTAGGGTATACGTAGGTTGAAATGGTTTTAATAATGTCCTTTATTTTAATTTTTTTTGTTGAATAGTTATTTTCCTAACATAGACTGTCGTTACGAGTGTAGACAATCAATAATATACTACAAAACAGGGACTTCAAATGAGGACAAATTAATAAGTAAATAGCCGTTTAACTAGGAAGCAGTAGTTATATAACATTAAATTCTTGAATTGGGTATATTTGTTGAGCTCAGGTTTCCACTTTTACATTGTACAAACGAAGACCTCTAAAATTAGATATAACTCATGGTGAAATGAGATATAATATTTTAAACTGTTAAAACTGGAAATTAGAAAACTAAACAAAATACTTCTAAATGTTTAGTACAGAAAAATGTCCTTAACTACAAAGTTTCAAAACATTTATTTTATAGTAAATAAATACTAATAAGTAAGATATTACAGATGTTTTCCCAACCCTGTACGTAAAGTTATTCTATAACTTAATATTTGTCATTTTAATTTTAAATGTCCCTTACGCCATGCTGTAAACAAAAAATCCAGCTTAAATGTTCCCTTACACCATGCTGTAAACGAACAATCCTTTTTAAATCTTCCCTTACGCCATGCTGTAAACGAGCTATCCTTTTTA
Source organism: Stictocephala bisonia (assembly GCA_035578905.1). Classification (NCBI taxonomy): domain Eukaryota; kingdom Metazoa; phylum Arthropoda; class Insecta; order Hemiptera; family Membracidae; genus Stictocephala; species Stictocephala bisonia. The sequence continues at coordinate 104,200 of JAQJVL010001188.1, read as the reverse complement.
AATGTTCCTTACACCATGCTGTAAACAAACAATCCTTTTTAAACCTTCCCTTACACCATGCTGTAAACGAGCTATCCTTTTTTAATGTTCCTTACACCATGCTGTAAGTGAGCAATCCTTTTTAAATGTTACCTTACACCATGCTGTAAACGAACAATACTTGTTATATGTTCACTTGCACAATGCTGTAAACGAACAATCGTTTTTAAACTTTACCTTACACCATGCTGTAAACAAAGAATACTTTTTAAATGTTACTTTACACCATGCTATAAACGAGTAATCCTTTTTATATATTACCTTACACTATGCTGTAAACGAGCAATCCTTTTTATATTTTCCCTTATACCATGCTGTAAACGAGCAATCCATTTTAAATGTAACCTTACACCATGATGTAAACGAACAATTATTTTTAATTGTTTCCTTACACCATGCTGTAAACAAATAATCATTTATGATGTTACCTTACACCATGCTGTAAACGAGCAATCCTTTTTAAATGATACTTTACACCATGCTGTAAACGAACAATCCTTATTATATGTTTACTTACATAATGCTGTAAACGAACAATAGTTTTTAAATGTTACCTTACACCATGCTGTAAATAAACAATCCTTTTTAAATGTTACCTTACACCATGCTGTAAACGAGCAATCCTTTTTATATGTTACCTTACACTATGCTGTAAACAAGCAATCCTTTTTATATGTTCCCTTATACCATGCTGTAAACGAGCAATCCATTTTAAATGTAACCTTACACCATGCTGTAAACGAACAATTCTTTTTAATTGTTTCCTTACACCATGCTGTAAACTAATAATCATTTATGATGTTTCCTTACACCATGCTGTAAACGAGAAATCCTTTTTAAATGTTACCTTACAACATGCTGTAAACGAACAATCCTTAATATATGTTTACTTACATAATGCTGTAAACGAACAATAGTTTTTAAATGTTACCTTACACCATGCTGTAAACGAGCAATCCTTTTTAAATGTTACCTTACACCATGCTGTAAACGAGCAATCCTTTTTAAATGTTACTTTACTCCATGCTGTAAACGAACAATTCTTATTATATGTTTACTTACATAATGCTGTAAACGAACAATAGTTTTTAAATGTTACCTTACACCATGCTGTAAACAAACAATCCTTTTTAAATGTTACTTTAGACCATGCTATAAACGAGCAATCCTTTTTATATGTTCCCTTATACCATGCTGTGAACAAACAAACATTTCTAAATTTTCACTTACACCATGCTGTAAACGAACAATCCTTTTTAAATGTTACCTTACACCATGCTGTAAACGAGTACTCCTTTTTAAATGTTACCTTACACCTTAAATGTAAAAGAGTAATCATTTTTAAATATTCCCTTCCACCATGCTGTAAACGAACAATCCTTTTAAAATGTTCCCTTACATCATGCTGTGAACTATCAATCCTTTTTGTATGTTCCCTTACACCATGCTGTAAATGGACAATCCTTCTTAAATGTTACCTTACACCATGCTGTAAACGAACAATCCTTCTTAAATATTACCTTACACCATGCTGTGAACGAACAATCCTTTTTAAATGTTACCTTACACCATGCTGTAAATGAACAATCCTTCTTAAATGTTACCTTACACCATGCTGTAAACGAACAATCCTTCTTAAATATTACCTTACACCATGCTGTGAACGAACAATCCTTTTTAAATGTTACCTTACACCATGCTGTAAATGAACAATCCTTCTTAAATATTACCTTACACCATGCTGTGAACGAACAATCCTTTTTAAATTTTACCTTACATCATGCTGTAAACGAACAATCCTTTTTACATCCTCTATGTACGTATAATATAAATGTTGTTGCATAATTGTCTTATACGTCGATAAATATGAGCTCAAAATAATCTATATACGCTCAAACAACTTGAATTGTTTGTTTTCCCTTATTTTAATTGTCGAACAAAAACAATTTCTCAAATATCCTTACAGTTAAATTAAATCGTTTTGATTACATATTGATTTGCTTTCCTAAATTCCAATCTAATGGAATGAGATTCAATACTTTGTAAATGCTCGATTCCTAGTACGACAATCACACCAATACATGTTTAGCCTTAATTAATACTGGGATAAGGAGGATCGTGCCAGTTGTGATATGTAGCTTGTTATCTGTAATGGGATGGTAACTATAGGTAGTTAGTAATCTTGTAGCTACCTGTATACACTGATATTGGTCGTAGCCTTTAACTGGTTTAAATCTATAACTACGATATGTAAGTAAGCTTAATTAACAGAAATAAAACTATTTAAACATTTTCTTTTGTTTTTTAGACGTGAATAACCAAAACTGATAAGCTCGTGTACTTAAATAATATTTAAATTAACCTTTTAATATTGAAAAAACTGTGTAGAAGATATTAAACAATCTCTGTAAGCTGTTTGCATTTTGATATATTTAAAACTAAATTAGTCACCTGTAATGCTAACCAACAAGTATATATATATATAGAAAGAAAAGAAAGAACAACAGAAATGGTGTGAAAATATTAAATAAAACAATAAATTTGAGTTCATTGACTACTACTGGAACTTCGACTATTAATAATATTAAACGTACCTTCTAGCGTTCCTTATCGCTGCTGAGTTGCGACGCGTTTCGTCAGCACAGTGACGTCATCAGGCATCCAATATGCAGCTTCGTCATATCATTAACATAAAACAGTCATTGCAAAAAACACGAATAAAACATATAAAACTTTATGACAGAAGTTCACCTTTAAAATTATACCCAGCCTCACCCATTACGTCATCTGAAGCGGTGATCAGTGACCTGGCTTCAAACGGTGACAGTCCTCAGTCTCTTGAGAGGTGGAAAGTAAGGCAAACTAATATATAACAATGTTAAATGCCATTCCAAAGAATATTAAACACTACGGTTAATGCAGCTTGACATAAATAACAGTCTTATATTATATAATTTCTTAACTACCACTATATCCAAGAATGTAGATAGGTTTCTATACCACAAATTGATAGACAAGTAATTTCTATTGTTTTCCTGATACTTGTAGGCTACGAGATTCACCCTAACAATAACTGCATTGCGGATTGTTAGAGAAGCAGATGTGATTTCCTCACATGGTCATTCCACTAACTCAAAATGAGATCACTCTTAATTGACCTAAATGACCATTAATGAAAACGATATAAGTTCATCGGGTAGTTTCGTCCATTTACGTAATTGTAAAAATATTTTCCCACCAAAACCAACTTTACAGCAATTATAATTGAGAAGTAGAGATAATTAGGGATTAAAATGTGTTCTAATTATAGCCACAATCACAGAAACTGTGATCCACCAAACTTTGTTATCTTAATCTACATAATTAGTTCTGGTTTTACATTAATCATTTATCAATTATTTTATTTTATTACAATTAATTTCAACCCATGAAAACGCGTTCTAATAATAATAATAGTACTAGTAAAAATATATAAAATATATAATATCAAAAAATGACTTTAAGAAACTTTTAAAAGTGAACTTTTTTAACATTAAAACAAAGCCGATTCAAAGTCCCGTTCATATATTTTTGAGCCAATTAATTTATTTGCTTGGATGAGATCAATAAATAATTATAAAATCTTATAAAATGTTTGTAAAAATATATTACTAAATAAAAACAGTGAACTGTGTTGAACGATTGTTCAATTAACAAGCTCTCAATAAACAAATTTGTCCAATTAGAATCAAGTGTAGACCTTTTGAATTTACATTAAAAAATAACTGAATTGTTCTAAACAATCCTGATTTATATTTTTCAACACTGTATTTGTTCTTTACAAAAGATACTATTTTTATTGATATACCATTTACGATAAAAGTATGAAACAATTTATTTATTCTCGTAAATAGTTATGTGAATAAAATGGAGTAAACAAAAATATGAACTATTCAGGTTAATGTCAAATAACTGTCTTAGCTGTAAAACGTATATTTTATTAATCTGCATATTTAAATAATAGATTTGTCATAAAGCATCAGTTATTTTAGGCTAAATTACACGATAATTCGATAACGAGACTGTCTCCTAGAATAAGTGAACAAAGCATTTGAAAAATTCTGTAGGTTATAAAAAAACAAAAATAATCTCCTATTATTTTTATAAAGCCGTCAGTAGTAAATAAATAATAACGATAATATTAAATAAATAATAGTAATCATAATTGATAAATATACTGTAATAGATTCATAATTTTTTACAAAAAGAAGTAGCAAATCTATTTTTATTTTTCATAGTGAATATTTTATGTTGTGAAAATAAACTACAAACAATGGGCTGTGACTAAAGAAACATTTAAATACAAAAGAATTCTTGTCTTTGTTCCTTTCTTTTGTTTTAAAATTATTCATGAATACTTAATCCACTCCAAGTATTCCCAAGTTCTTAATTCAAAGGATTTAATATTTTAGAGGGTATAAGGTAGAACCTGTTATAGTTTTTTTTCAGTATTATTATTATTATAATAAGGTACAAACTATTTACTATACGCCCTATGTTGCTATGTATGGTACCAACGGATCTATTACTAATTGCAATATGCAACTTAAAAAGAAAACACTGATTTATCTTTAATCGTAGAGGAGAAAATCTCAGCCCCAAAAATGGCATTATATCCAAAAATGTTAAGTTACGTATTTTGGATGTATTTATTGTAAAATTCGTGATTAATTGTTATATAATTTAATTAAATATTAATATTTATAAAATATATAATTAGTGTCTCGTATACACTGCAGATGATATTTAAGTTTACAAGAGTTAAAATCTTAATTTATCAATTGCAAGCCAAATACCTGACTGGTGTTATTGTTTGGTCAAGATTTGTAAGAAATATTAATATTAATTTTTAACAGTAAACGTCTAGTGAAAAATGTATATTTAAAACTATAAACAAACAAATTATCGCAAATAAATAGATAATTGATCAGAGAAAACACATCACTGAAGCAATCTCAAAAGTAATCAAAACTCGTATGGAACTGTCTAACTTAAACTGAAAGCCTTCGATGCCGTTAAAATGCATCTTAATTCTCGTTGCGTAATTTTACGCGAGAATGAAAAAATTTTTAAATTTTTCGTAGAATGTATAATTTTAGTACTTATCATTTATTCAGATAACACTGGACGGGTTAATATTCTTAGAACAGTATACTGTATTAGAGGAATCGGTAGCTTAGTATAGGGGGGTCGTGACAATCATTCGGGGATTTCTAGGTAATTTTAATTTTTAGAATCAGGCAGGCTTCCTGGTTTAATTGTTTAGATAATTAATAATCACGCTATCAATTGACTATTTCTTACATTATTTTAAATTAGTAAATAAACTAAAGGGCTTCAAGTATTGATACTATATACGATAGATTTTTTCATTTTAGATGTAAGTTGTAATTCAAAATATTAAAGATTTGAACTAACTTAATATAAACAAAATTATTATTTAATAAACTAATATTGTTTTTTGTATTAGTTTGTTCTTTTGACCATAGTTTATTACTCAAATTTGAAGTTTTATATTTCCATGAAAATAACCTGAAAACTAAAATCACCTTAACATTATTAGGAGGTAAACCCTATCATGATTCTTTAGGTCATTTATTTGATATGTGACGTGTTAAGGTGTCTAGTTACCTATGAAAAATGCATTGCTCTGTATCTAAAAGTAAAAATAAATTTCTACTACACTACTATGAGTTTAGCTGTTTTCGTTATGTGTTTACAACCTACGAAACATCATATTTTCAACAGCTGTCTATTGTTTACTACCGAAAGTAACATTGTTTACAACCGAAAATTTTCCACAGTCAACAACACCTGTTTTTATTCCGTAGTGTAGTGAAAATTATTGTTCAAAACTCGAGTGAAAGTGTTTTGTATGTTCTTGACCAATTGAAGTGCTCGACAAGTCTCGCACTTCAAACATATGGTCTCGAACATGCAAAACCCCACTTTCCACTCTTGTTATAAAATATACTATTATTTTCATTTCATTAGAAAATTAACTCTAAACGTAAAGGATTTTGGATCGTGTAAGTGCAATAAGTAACATTTAGCAAGTTTTTGTTTTTAACTAACTCCAATCAATTCTTAATAAAATGCCATTCAATAAAAGCTGAATATAAAATCAATGGGAACTTGAGCTTTTCGTAGAACCCGAATCACGCAGTCCAGTGACAAACTAATATTTAGCTATCAACTACACCTCAACATCACTCCACTCAGTTAATGGTTTTTGTTTAAATGATTTCGTACTTAATGAATTAATTATATTTTTTTTTTCAATTTGATACAATTGCAATTTCTCTTATAACTCGTAGATGTAGAAAATATCTTTAAACTATATGAAATTTTTTTCTAATCCTAAACTTTATATTAGAAAGTTGTAATATTACAGTAAAGCTAAACTTACATGTTATTTTAGTAATTGGAACGACGTAGTGTGTGGTTTTAATTAAAACAACTAGCAATCAGGCTGTTGACGTCACAATATTATCCTGGCCAATCCCTTGTGCAGATATTTACCGAATGGTGAACGTTGTACATAAATGCATAATATATTTTTATTGATTTCTGTAATATAAATTGAAATAGTTATCTATATTGTGCACATTTTCATCATTCTCTAAATCTCTTTAGCCAATTTAGCAGTTGTGTAGTTCCCAATTAAAAAATTTTCTTGTAGTCTTTTTTCATAAATATTTTACACAAAATTCGTGTTAAAAACTGCATGAAAAATTTGAAAAGTTTAGGTCTTATTTTTAACAGGTGGAGTAAGGGCTGTTCTTGACAAGTGGAGTAAAGGCCACGCTCACTTGACACCTTATTCTTGCAATAAAAACGTAAACCTCTAGATGAAGACAACTGGCAAAATGTATTGAAACGTTAAACATTGTAATATTTTGTTGTTCAATCCCTGTAATATACAGTACAGCTATTCCAAAGTTATAATGTACCTTCTCGTTCTCCTTCCGTTCGGTATAAGGCTGTTCTCCAGGTCCTGCCACCTATCACCGGTACTTGCATCTAATTTTAACCCCCCCCCTTCCTTCTTTCCTTTCCGCACCTTCTGCTTCTCCTAAATACTGTCAGCTAAGTGATAAAACTAAATTTCTTTTTACCTACCCTTTATTTTTAAACAGCATTACCTTCATAAAATAATTAAAAATTGATCAACTATAGTACAACCATTATTTTAACCACAAATCAATTAATTATCCACAAATATGTCTAATATTATGCCCATTTACTTAAAAAATTATTTCCACCATTCGATTGCGCGTTCTTTGATTTCTATACTTGTCTTAATATCACACAGCATTTATTTAAATAGATATACACATTTATTTAAATTCATTAATAGTAAATTCAGCATCTTTTAACCCTCCCAATACACGTTAGTGCTTTTTTGAATCAAACTGCCTAATTTAATTATTATTTTGCCAAGAAATTAATAAGTTTAATGAAAGCTAAATAATTTCCTAAATACGGCTATATCCACTTAAGTTAGGGGTAGCTACTTTCTTCAATGCCAAAACTGTGTGACACTTTTACTCCTGAGTTTCTATACGTCTAAACTTGAAGTCCTTAAACAGTTTCATTCCAACTTTCTTAATGAAACAGTTTACATTCTAAAAGTTTATATCTTGGTTTTACGCAGAAAGTTACGCCACCACAGTCAATCATTAATTATACAGTTAGAAGAAGTAGCCTAATATATATATATATTTTATTTCAAAAATGTTACTAAACACAACAAGCGTTTCTATAATTTATGATAGTATGTCTGTTAAAAAAATATATACCCATTTAATTTTGAAAATACATTTTTAAAGCTGGAAGTGAAAAGTCAATTAAGTAAAATATATAACATATACATTTGTTTGCTACCTGAAAAATGCTTATGTTTACAAAACCTGATGCAAAATTAGACGTAATAACTATGCATATACATTATGTATTAGACTGGTCTTTATCAGCATATCCCTAATTTTTATGATTATATCCTAAAAATAAGCCGTCATAAGACTGGATATGCTGCTAACAGATAAAATACGTGCATAAGACATTCAGAACATAAGAAAGGTGCCAAATCAAAGCTTTCTTAATTAATGGCAGCATAGCATCCACTTCAGTGTAATATAAATTTCAGAAAACATACCCTGGCATTCGAATCACAGCATTATTCAATGTCTTAAAATAACAAATTTTAAAATTTACTTATGAATAGTTTTTAACATTGTTACTATTTACAATCGGATTTATTTGTATGAAAATAAGGTTACGTTATCCCATTTATCTCATCAAAGCAGCGCTGTAAGCCACTGAATAAACCATCAACTAATTTTATTTTTATTTATTCTTAAGGGGCCGATCGGCAAGATATGGGCGAATATGGATTTCAAATGGGTGTGAGAAGGGTAGATGGTCGGACATAGTCATTATCACAAACTAAGGTCGACCATTTCTATGAAACTGTCATTAGTTTATAACCCAATGACAATTGAACAGCCAGTGTCTATCAGCTGATACTTTTTAAAATTTGTTTTGAATTTGAAAAAGAACTTTTTCTGTAGCCTTAAACATACAGGGGTTAACGAGCTTGATCTAATGACAGGTTGAAGCACAAAACCTACGTTAAGGCAAATTCATAAGGCATTGAAGGCAAATTCATAAGCAGTTTATACCTTCATTATAGGGGCAATTTTAAACCCAATACTCAAGATCAACAACCAGTGAGGAAGGATATTTTACATGACAGATCATATGACTGTCAATAACAAGTATCAGCCGTATAGTATCATGCTGCTGATAATGCGTGAATATGAAAAAAAGTCGTAGGATAACAGTCAATAAACAGCCTCTCCTTATCAGCAGCACTACTACCACTGTAACCCAATTAAAAAACTAACTCATAATTTGAATATACCTAGCTAATCCAACTTTCCTTGTTTAAATCAGTTTAAATGACAGTTTAATTGTGTCTTATAAACAGATTTTAATGGAATGTTTCTATTTTAATTAAATTCAAGATATTGAAAATTCGAATTTAGATAAAATCATTTTTTTAAACAAGAAATATTTTAATAAACTATTTAAATGTATATTAATACATACATTTAAATTGTATAATACAAGGTTTTATAGTACTTTTACAGTAAGTGTTTATAGAACATTCATCATATATACTCTATGGATTCAGTAACAGTGTGTCACCCTGAAGATGAGTGCTGCAATGTACTCGAAACGTCGGCAATTTTACACGGTCCAGTCCGTATTTCAATAATTTAAGTAGTTTGAATACTGACCGTTGATGTCAACTTGTGAAAATTTGTATTTCTGATATCAGACTTTCTCAATTTAATTAAATATATTTACTCTCAGAAATATTTTATTTAATAGTGGCCTGCTGAATATCTGACGAATAGTTCAGTACATAAATTGGATATATTTAAATAGGATATTTCTCCTCTTTACATTATCCTTAATTTGTTCAGTTTTGTTTATCTTGGATCGACTAATTATTTCGATAATTTGTTACCAAATATATGTAATTAAATTTACTATACTTACAAAAATACGTTTTTTATCTATTCTATAAAAGATAACTGTAAAATATTTACAATATCTACTTTTCTACAAGCATTATATAAAGAAAAATTCACCTTTAATTTACACCTAACTTCACAAAGTAATACGTAGATTAAAAAATAATCTAAATTACTTAATTATTAAACTTCTCTAATAACATTTGTTTAGTAATTTGTCCAATAAGGTATTAACGCATATTAATTATCCGGTTGGATATCATAATTTTAAATTAGTTAAACAAACTTCTATGCAAATCGTGCTAGTAAGAAAAGCTTAGATCTAGTTACGAAAGTTAATTTTGCTGAGATCAAAGACTCTGTCTCAACTTACTCATCTTTGTTTAACATTTCCAACTAAGTGTATTTGACAAGAAATTTACTCGCTCTTAAATAGTTTGCAGTCTTGTTTTGCAAATCAAGAGTAAAAAACGAAATAAGCTTTACCATTTAACTATGAGCTAACACAAACAAAAAATCAGTTAGTTAATTTTCTCTATTAGACGATTGTGAAGTTTGTGTTGTAAGAATGATAAAAAGTCAACTAGAAATATATTTATAATTTTACATTTATATTTATAATTTATAAAATTACACCTAAATTTACATTTAGGTGTAATTTTAAAAACTCCGGTATTCTACTATTACAAAATATTTTTTAAGAGCGCAACTAAGGAATAACACGTAAATTTACTGATTTTGTTATATATTATATTATATTTTACAAAACACTAAATTAATCACTTCGCATTAGAGGTGAACGAGGGTGAGGACTGTAGATGAACGAGTGTAGGCGTTGTTACTAACTACGGATGACAGTTCTTCAGAAAGAGCTATTTAATAATAGTCCAATAACCAGGGCAATTAAGGGTCTTACAGCTTTCCGTGGAATCGGAAACACAGAATTGGTCTGATTTTCAGCTAAATGACCAGCCTGACACTCAGTTCTCTTCCCTACGCAACATCTGAACCTTGACTGTCATCCAACATGGACACCCCAGACTTCTCTCGTAATGTCCATGTCGAAGGCAACCATTGAGCTAGCGCCATGTTGGTATTAGGAGGACCGAAGTACCGAACATAGAACCTATCGACTATAATCTTTTCAACACTTTGATTCCAAGTAACTAATTACAATAACTAATGGAATTTAGTTAGTTCCATTAATATATGTTGTTATATTAAATACATATTCTATTTAAAGACTGTCTCAAAGTTATTGTTTTTAACAAGTTTATTAGGGTAGTATTTTAAGGAATTTTACAACCCTAAGATTTTAGGGAATACACCATGGTTACTTTAGATCAACATTAGTAAAGACGAGTTTCTGATTTTAAGGCATTTCAGCTAGGATTTTGATAAAATTGTAAGCGAAAATTACCACTGTTGTTTACTTTTATAGATTGTTATTGAATATGCTGAAAAATTTGTAGTGTTACGTATTATAACAAATTATTTTGTATGAATTTGTATAAAATAAACTAAACGTTGAATAAAAAAGAATTTGAATACTTTTGAGAGGGAATAAGCGATGTTATACATTTTCTTTATTTGACTTAAGCTTAATCACATCATTAGCACATGTTCCATTACTTTAGTACTTATATATTAAAATACATAAGTTTTTATACTTAAATGAAGTTATTTTTAACTAGTTTATTGGGCTAGTATTATAAGGAATTTAATTTCTGTGAGTTTAAGGGACCTATGGATAAATTAGGTCAAAAATAGTGTCACACATCTTCATTTATTCAAACAATAATGTTATTAAAATGTTTAATTAGCGTTGAACCATCGGTTTACACAACACTGACAATCCTTTTGTTGTTGCCTTAAACTACAAAGTGTTAACACGGCTGTATTTTGTAAAACCGCTCAACAGTAAAGACATGAAACAGCTGTAAACCAGTTATTTCACATTTACTGGAGAAGCAAGGAGCGATAAAACCTAAATTACAGGCTGAACAAGAAACCTTCACGTACACACTAAAACACCTACGAGTTCCACGAGTTATTTTTTAGCCTTCTTAAAAGTAAAAAAATTGACTACTGTTGTTAAATCGAAATTATATATTTTTTAAAATTACTTATGTAACTAATTTCGTTTATCTTCATTTTTAAGTTGTACTTTTAGGTGCTTCCATGGTAAGTATCACTGGTATTAAATTGATTATACTCATGATGACAATATGTGTGCGTGCGTGCGTACGTGCGTGCGTGTGTGCGTGCGTGCGTGCGTGCGTGTGTGTGTGTGTGTGTGTGTGTGTGTGTGTGTGTGTGTGTGTGTGTGTGTGTGTGCGTGTGCGTGCGTGCGTGCGTGCGTGCGTGCGTGCGTGCGTGCGTGTGTGTGTGTGTGTGCGTGCGTGCGTGTGTGTGTGTGTGTGTGTGTGTGTGTGTGTGTGTGTGTGTGTGTGTGTGTGTGTGTGTGTGTGTGTGTGTGTGTGTGTGTGTGTGTGTGTGTGTGTGTGTGTGTGTGTGTGTGTGTGTGTGTGTGTGTGTGTGTGTGTGTTTTCTCCAAATCAATTTAAAGTTCTTCTAAAAAGTACATACTTATAGATTACGACTAACTGTTAGGATAGTCACGACTTGAAATGAAACTAAACAAAAGATAACGTTTTAAGGGGCAAAGTTAGGACTGAAGGTCTTCTGTTTATAACTTAACTCCAAAAGCTAAAACACACATTCATATCATCTGTCATAAATTTATACAACGACAAACATACAACAAAATACGAAATACAATAGAAATGTAAAGAAGAAAAGTTTTAAATATAGTTTTAAAATTTAGGTACAAGTAATAAGTAACATTTAACAACTGAAGCGAAGAGAATTTACAACATTATTACCAGTAATGTACAATGCAATGCCAAATACTTTTTTAGCAATTTAAAAAATTGTGAAAGTTAAATATTAAATGATCTTAAATTTGTTTAAAATTAAAAAGAGCATGCAAGGTCAACTCTAGCAACATAAATAAATAAATATAAATAAATAAATGTTTTATTGCATATTTTTACATTTGTATAATGCATCGCAATCGTCATTACTATGAAATATTTAAACTAAGCTAAAATTATTCATCCACGCTTACATCCAGATCCACATTCATACATACAATAAGCATGCATTCACACACCCATTCTTTCAAAAAAAGAAAAAGATTTTTCCCACTCAGCCAGCCTACTCTTGCAATTTTACTAGATCTCCCAGTTATGTGCCAAAAACTCGTCCGAACTGTAGAATGCCTCTGCAATCAACACTTGCTTCAGACGAGATTTGAACGCCTTCAGCGTAGGAGCACATTTGATTGAATTTGGCAGCTTGTTGACAAATTGAACACCTGCCTGTGCGGGCAATCGTTCGTAAGCTACCGTCTTATGTTTCCCAGTTCGGTAGTTATCCCTGCCTCTAGTCTCATAAGAGTGTATGTCGCAACATCTTATGGACTCGCATTTTGATTTACAAAAGAGACATGTTTCAAGAATGTAGAGGCAGGGTAATGTCAACAAGTTCTGGTTTTTGAATGCTGCTCTGCACGACTCTCTCTGCCTAAGTTTTGTGATTATTCGAAGAACAAAAATTCTTGAGAGGTTCACGTTGGAGCAACCTGCCCACACCGCCAGTCCGTATGAGAGATGTGGGTAAATTACTCCGTAGTACGCCGTCATCAGTACCTGAGTTGGGCAATACTCTGACAGTTTTCTTAAAACATAAATTCCTGAGGACAGTTTTGAGCAAACGTGGTCTACTTGGCAATCCCAATTCAATCCTTGATCTAGATATATTCCTAGGAATTTGGCTGAGTAGACCTCTTCGATCTCAGTTTCATCCAGCATGACTGTAGGTATCTCTGAGTCTTTTTGACGCAAACCAAATTTGATGAAGTTTGATTTTGTTAGGTTGGTTTTGAGGTTGAGATTATTGAAATGTTGGATTGCGCTGTTGAGCTCCAAAAAGGTCACCTTTTCGAGCTCTTTGATTGTTTTTGCGTTCATGCAGAGTGTCGTGTCATCTGCATATTGGACAATTTGTCCTTGTTGTGCGGATGAGGCAACATCATTGACGTAGGTCAAGAAGAGCGGCGGACTAAGTATAGAGCCTTGTGGGACCCCATAATTTAGCCACTCCTCTCCCGACCGGGTTTCAGAAATTCCAACGAATTGTGTTCTATTACTGAGATACGATTCAAGCCATTTGAGATGCACTCCTCGTATCCCGTAATGTTCAAGTTTGTAAAGAAGCAGACAATGATCAACACAGTCAAAGGCTTTTGACAAGTCAAGGAAAACACTGAGTGTCTCTCTTCGACCTTCAATTCCATCTACTATCATTTCTACTAGACGCGTTACTGCGTCTGTAGTCGATTTACCACCGAAATCCGAACTGGTTGTTTGATAGCAGATTGTGCCTATCGAGAAAATCCACACATCTTGTGAGAAAGACTTTTTCAAAGATTTTGCTGAAGATTGGAAGCATTGAAATTGGGCGGTAATTTTGAGGAGAGAGGGGGTCACCCTTTTTAAATATTGGGGATACCTTTGCCTTTTTGAGTGAGGACGGAAAGGTTCCCGATGTGAAAGAGTGGTTGATCAGGTGTTCCAATGGTTCCAACAGGTGTTGAGAACAGTTTTTGAAGAGCCACGTGGACAAATGATTTGAATCGTTCGATTTTTTTGACTGAAGGTCTCTGATCACTCGGTCAATCTCCAGTTGAGAGACTGGGGCCAACGCCATTGAGGCTGCTGGACTCTGCACTCGAGGCGGGAGAGGCTGTCGCGGAGTAGGACCAAGCCTTTGGTCCACTCCGACCGAAGCAAAAAATTTGTTGAACTCATCCGCGACCTTAAGAGGGTCTTGAATGCGTTCATTTCCAATTTCCAGTTCAATTCGTTTGTTTGTGGGTGGTTTTTTATTGTTAATGACGGCCCATGCAGTTTTTGAGATGTTTTTGGACGTGAGCAGAGTTTTATTTACATCTTAGGCCTTTGCAGCTCTGGCAAAGGCTAGAGATAGAGTGGCGAACCATACAAGCAAAAATATTTATAAATTTTAGTATAAATAAATAAATGGAAAATTCACTCTTAATTACTAACCAAAATATAATATTTAGTTCATTACGATTTCTGAAATTGTGAGTACAATTCACAACTAATTATAATGTTACAATCTGTAAAAACTTGTATAAAGATTTAGTACGAACATTAAACATAAATAATTTGTTAATATCAACATTAAAACTATAATAAGTTAAAATTAATTATAAGCATGGACAATTCTTTACGTATATTTAATTTAATTTTACACTAACTTATTGTTCAAACGTGCAAATTAAGCTAATACAAGAAAATTACCATCTGATGTTAAAATATAATTTAAAGTTTCTGCCTTTTAGTACTGAATTTCTTATACTTCCAGGTACTTAATATGGTTATGTGAATATCTTTTGTATGGGAAAACTTTCTAAAACAGAATATCTATGGATATCAATCGTTTTAACAATGTAACAATATGCTTAAATATTCAGTTCCTATCGACGCTGCTTGCTAACATATTATCATATTATATACCCTTTTGTAACAGACAGCTCTACAAGTGTAAAATAAGGGTTACTGTAAAGTCCTGAGCCTGTAAGATATCAAAAGTTTCCAGACTAAGGGATTTCCCCAGACACTCCTACGTGACATAAGGTGATGGTGTTGTTTCTTTATGCGCGTCTGTCAGCGTGTCTCCACTGGATTTTCCATAAATATACATACATATAACCAGTTAAATATGGTACAGTTCACCCATTATATTAGTGTATGTAGATCATAGTATTAGTTTCACAGTTGACTGACAATATTATGTTTAGTTGGACAAACATATTATTGATGGCTCTCCCAGCCACCAACACACAGCTCCCCTCATCTAAGTAGGCGAGGGGAGCTGTGTCTTAATTAGGCTTTTCAACCCACTACGAGCCATAGGAAATTTAATTATCATGGTAAATCTATGTGATTTACTAAACCTTATGTATTGGTCATAGACTTTGAAGTTCTTACAGTGCAGGGTAGATGCGTAAGGGAATTTGACACTAATCATGACAGTAAATCGAAAGGGTCACGTGACTAATGAGGTGTCAGACAGCTGGAATGTCTCATTAGTGCTGAGAAGAAATGTTATTCATTATTCATTTCTAAGACGCCGATCATAGAGATATGGGTGAATATGAGGGTGAATGAGTGTGATAAATGTAGATGAACGAGTGTAGTCATTGTAACTATCTCAGTTCTTTTATATTTTTGTTTATTTTTTTAACTTCACTCGCCAATTGACATGGGCCTACAGGCATGTGCGTCAACTTTATTCAACGAGTGAAGTACCTACCGTTGGCTCAGTGGGATTCGAACCTTGTACATTGCCCTCCACAGTCCGAAGCCTTAGCTAATGAGCCACCACGCAGTTCGACTTAGCTCAGAAACGAATATTCATTAATAGCCCGATAGCCAGGGCAACTATGAGACCTACAGCTTCACGTGGAATCCGAACCACCTAACGTTGGTCTAATTTTCAGCTAACAGACAAATCTGACACAACATCCGAACTTTTACCACCATCCAAGATGGACACCATAGACTTCTCTAGTAGTGTCCAAGTCAATGGAAACCATTGAGCGGACGTCGTATCGGTATTAAGAGGACCAAGTATAGAATCTATCGCCAATAATCTCCCAAAAACTTTGTCCCAAGTAGCTGGGTTACAGCACTTCGCTACCAGTGCCGACACTCATTATAAATGTAACGTGTTATATACATTTTACTTTTTGTATTTTTGAGACAACATACAGCTCTACACTACTATATTCCACTTAATGGTGTATTCCACTATTATATTCTCCAAAAATGTATCCAATATGTGTTAGTCTGTATTACATATCTTCCATCAGTGAGTTTTGTAAAATGCTGATATCTATAAAACTTCATCTAAGTGCTGTTTGTGGTATTCACTTGTGTTGAAAAAAAAACTCCTTTAAAATTATGCATAGCTTGGCCTATACTACATTTCATTTTTTTCAAACTCCCTGTGGACGAAATCTATTGGAAGTGAAGATTCATTAACTACCCTGACAAAATATTTCTTAAGTCCAGTAGGCTTTTACAAAGTTTAACTTTCCCATCTTGAGCTAGGAAAAAAAGAACAGGACCTTAATTCTAAGTATTTAAACTTTATATGATTGATTACAAACTTTAAAGCAGCATAATTGTTTAAAGAGTGAACCTTTTGAGGTCGAATTTGTGGAATGTTCTATTACTGAGGACCTTTCACTTGATATACTACTCGACCTACACTCTTATGTAAGACTTCCTTCTGACTCCTTTCGGGCCAGGAAAACTTGATTCTGATGAATCTGATTCCTTTTGAGCATAAAACAAAATGATAGTTACTTAAACAAATTGATTTGTAGGTGTAGTTATTATGTACCAAGTTTTATTTCTCTACTTGCAATCGTTCGGATATTATTACGTCCGTGCGGAACTTGATCACCACCCTGTATAGAATCAACATCACGTTTACAATATGTTCCAAAGATAAAGGAGAGAAAATCTCAGTTTGGATCATTTATTCATACTTATATTTATATTTTGAAATGTTATTACGTAGCTTTCCCCATTTATCTGAATGAGTACTTGAAATTAAAATCATTTACTATATCAATAACAGAATGCGGCTGCACACTTATTTGATTTTTACTCTTTAGAGGGTGATTGGGGGTTTTTCAGACCCATTGGAAAGATTTAGTGACCACAAAATGCCACGGCCAGTGATATAAAATTTATTTCATATTTTAAGAGATTCCTGAGAGAGAAAATATTTTACGCTTGATATTTTAATTTTAAATACCGTACTCATTTTTCCCATTTAAAATAAAAATAAATGTTTTAAACAACATAATAAAACTTTATGTTCAGCATTAAATGTATGAAATTTGTCCATTAAGAAATGCTAACACTGCAAAATAAGGAACTGTCCCAAGTAACTTACTTTAATTTGAATGAAGTTAAAAAATAATTGTGTTTTTTTAATTTCATAATTTTCAAAGCGGCAAAAAAGTAAAGTTAACAATTACAATATGAATATATCTTGTTCTCTACCTCAATAAAATATTTAATAACATACATGTAATTAAATTTAAATTACTTGAAAATGTTACGGTACATTATAAAACTATAAATCATTTTTTCTATATAAAAATGTTACAATAGAAACTAAACTTGAGCTTTAATTATATATTTTAGTTCAGAAATACTTTATTGAATTATAAGAAATTTCGTTTGTAGGCCCATTGTTTAATAGAAAGTATTAAAAATTCATACAAACCCACAAATAAAGACATAACATGAAAATCTTTATATAAATTAAATATCATATGTAAGATTACCTATTATCTCCCAACTAAATAATTACTAATTCAGTGTAACTCACAATCCCCTTTTACCTACGTGGTGGCTCATTGGCTTTAGGCTTGAACTATGGATTCGAAACCCGAATTGCGCAAACGGTCGACCCTTCACTCTTAGAATATAGTTCAGGCACAGAGGCTCAGGCGAATTGGTGAGTGATGTTAAAAACACGTTTCCCTAGCTTATATTTCAGAACTGTACGATTCATCATATTTATATTGACGATTTGACCAATATCAAATCATTTTCACATACATTTATTTCAAAGCATTTGTTCATTTACCTATAATTACGCATACAATTATGTGAATATTCAATTGTATATTTAAAAACGATTGTGTCAGGCCTAATTGAATATTACAGTGTAAAATAATAATATATTTAAGTAGTTTTTGTACCTTCGTGTCACTAATTCAATATATAATATATTTATTGAAAAGAGTATTAATAAATCTTTAAATTAAAGTTAGATCTTAGTAAACATATTTATTCGTTTTTCTCGTATACATGCACATAACATTTCCTTGTTAAACCAATCTGTTAACCCCAATAATTTTCAATTCTAAAGACCCATAAAGTGCTGGACGTCTGACATATCAAACTCTCTGACACGCCATTAGTTACAAACTACAGTTGACACCAATGAGGCTCGATTATAGCTAACATTGTATTGACGGTATCAACATGATAATATACGATGTAGTCCAACTGTCAAACACAGTGACATCTCATCAGTCACAAAACACAGCTGACATTCAAAAGTAATATTACTTTGACCTATAAATAAGGGTACATTTATTTGTATTTGTTTTATTTATCTGTTGAGAATTAGTATGTTTAAAATATACAGTAAATTATTTTCTTCAGTAACTTAGCCATAACTCATGTTACCCACAACTGGTAGAGTTGTGTGTTGTTGACGTGTTATGAATTTATTGCTGGAAAGAAATAAAGCAGGTATTTTAGTTGTCTTTATTTATTTGTATTTTCTGATTGGTTAAAGTGATTTTAATCCACTTTAACCAATGTTTTAAAATAAACTCTAAAATAATAATAATAATAATATGTTTATTTCCCAAAAGCATACAATATGTTTACATACATTAATTAGGAATAATATTAATTCTGCATTCAAAAATTAACAACATACCAAATTATTTGTCGTGATAAAAGGTTACATCTGATTATTTCTTTATCTCAAAATAAATAGTTTAGCATTCATTATAAAAATGATAATTAATTACACGTTATTTCCAAACAAATACAAAAGGACAACATCTTTAAGAGGTGTTTCTTAATAAATATGTGTACTAATAACAAATATATATATATATATATATATATATATATATATATATAATGTATGGTATACAGTAGTATAGTTGAGAAGTAAGATGACACTAAAAATATCAAACACTTCCAATCAATCAGAATATTATATTTGATTGTTCCTTGTTTTCAATGAACCTTCCATTTAAGTAACATGTAAAATGTTCTTAAGGCTATTTTTAGTATTACATCTATTTTTATATACGAATTTATATTTTATCTAAACATTGTGGAACTCTCATTAAATATGAGTTACTTTGTACAGCAGCCTCATAATATAACAGATTACACATCAGTCGGAGAAAGGAAATCAGACAAAAGGCAGCCATATAGTTCTCGATCTCCTTCCTCTCGGAGGATATTATTGTTGGCTTGTGGAAGGAGAGTTAAGTGACAAATTATTCAGCAAGTGGTCTGGTGGGACTTGAGATTGGAGTTAGATCGGAACGCTGAAAGCTGAGGAGTTCAGACAATTCCGTTCGTCTGGACACGTTCCAGCGTGTTGTTGTACACTTGATGGACATTTGAATTAAATATTTTTATACTGCACTTATTTTCTCACTGTTTATGTAACAGTAGGAAAAATAGACTATTTATATTTTATTCATATATAAATATACTTATATATTTTAACATAATTTAAAAAAATATTTTTTTTAAGTGTTTCAACCAAAAACTACTTTAAATATTTATATTTTATCACCTGATTTTCAGTATTTTTATTTTATAGTGTAATTAACTATTTATGAAATGTTGTGTAATTTCATGGTTTTTACATAAGTTATATTTAAAGTTGTAAGAAATCCCAACATAAGACTATATTCAGTGTTATTTCCTTGCTACTTTCCTATAGAGCAACTAAAAATGTTTCTCGCAAATAAAATAAAATGTATATGTAAGTTTAACTGCTCAGTAGTATTTCCCCGCATTTTCCTAATATATTAAGAAGCCTACTTAATAATTATTCATTGGTAAATTTTATAAATAGATAATTGTGAAAAATAGCACAGTTAATATCCTTGTAAAAGACCATGAAAGGTTTCATAACAAAGGGGAATGACACTTTGAATAGCGTGTCCTCATTAAACACATCTTTGATCAATTCAATTTACATGCAAATATATAAGGGTTGTTTTGACAAAGGTGTCCTTTGTTTGTATAAATTAGTTTCTAACATTATCGTAAATGTAAGGCTCCAATACTGTGTGTGGTACATAACAAACTAATATTTCCGTATTGAACACATCCACTAAAAATGAGTTAATACTCTTCATAATATTCTTTTATTTTATATATTTTTACAATGTGACTTTGTACCCCTAAAATATATCAATTTAAAGTAAGTAAGTTAAACTTTGAACTGTAGAGTGATGCCCAATAAAGACAAAAATCTCCTCGCCAGAGGAGCCCTTTTTTGTTTTTTAAGATCACCGGGAGCGGCACTGGGGAACAGCTATACTGGTCACACCGGAAATTAAACCCAGACCAGCTGCGTTGCTCCACCTTGGCCCGTCAACTATTGTTATTCATTATTCATAGGTAAGACGCCAATCGTCAAGATATGGGCGAATATGGGGGTGAATGAGTCTGATGAGTGTAGATGAACGAGTTTAGTCATTGTTGTTAACTAAAGTCGACTGTTCCTCAGAAAGAGCCATTTATTAATAGTCCAGTAGCCAGGACAACTAAGGGACCTACAGCTTTATGTGGAATGCGAACTACGTAGTGTTGGTCTGATTTTCAGATAACTGAGACGCTTTTCACAACATCGAGACCTTGACTACCATCCAACATGGACACCCCAGACTTCTCTAGTAGTGTATACGTCGATGGGTACCATTGAGCGATCGCTGTTTCGGTATTAGGAGGACCGAACATAGGACATCAAATACAATCTCCAAACACTTTCTACCCAAGTAGCTGGGTTACAGCACTGCACCACCATGGTAAGGCCACTCCATTTTAAATTTTTTATATATTATATATCAAAAGAAAATTAATTTTTTATGATTTCTTTAGCTAAAAACAAATTGGTAAATACAATTTTTAAATTCATTTGAACTATAACTATTACAAAATATGAGTGATATTTCAGGTTTATTTTATCGAGTAACTTATTTTCCTGTCGTGTCAACACAGTGTTGGACTCTGATTTGTGTTGACATCATATTGAACTTTACACTAGTTACATACGTCCAGCTAACAGCTATAGTTTGTGTTATCTCCAATATCCCTACATCGTTATTCTCTCTCTGTGTGTTCATTTGTAGTCGATCCTGATTGTCGTCATACATCCTGTCATGTCAACATAGTGTTGGACTCTGATGTGTGTTGACATAATGTTGAACTTTACACTAATTACAGCCAGTTTGTTAACAGGTAGAGTTTTTAGGTATTTTAAACTGTCAATTCACTTAAAATCGATGAACCTCGGTCATTTTCTCACTTTTCCTTCCAATTCTTTCCATCAATAATTATACTTTTATTTTCTGTATTCATTATTGAAACTTAATGAATCATAATAAATATTTTAAGGGTGTCTGGAGTGATCAGAAAGTTTGGTGACTTCGGGTCTTGATTCTAGTCTAAAACGTTCTTAAATTAAATAATAACAAATATCAATAGGTACCATTGTATGAAAAGGTACCTAAAATGCTGACTTAACAGTTGATATTATAGTGAATAGATCCTATATGGCTGACTACACCATCCATCTAGGATTAATACCAAATTGTAGGTGATAAGTTTGCTTTAGTAAAGGTGTAACCAACTCAAAGGACCACACAGAACTACTTTTACGAAGCTCGTATAACCCAATAACAAATCAAGTGAATCTAGTAAAGAACTCAGTGATTCTGGGCTCACACTACCGGACCTTTGTCCGAAAAAGTCATCGGATCGAACAGAGAGCAAAGTAAAGAGAGGTCGATTGGTGAAAGTCCGACAAGTTTTTAGGTTTCCGAATAATTACCAAATTAAACCCAAAGACAAACATCGTATCAAGCACACTGGATTGATTTTTTCCGAAATTATCAAGAAAAATATCGAACCTATATCTTATTTGGGACTCGATAGTTTTGTACATTTTCAAATGCTCCGAGCTCTACCACGAGCTTTATGGTTTTGCTCAGATCAATATTTTGGTTCGATATATGGTTGTCATATTGGAATTGCACGAAGAAAATACATTGCTACTTATGAAAGTGCAAAAATAACCCAATTTTGAGCAACTTATCACATATAATGCACTATCGTAAAGTATAAAAGATATAGAAGATAAAGTGTCGAGTTAATTGGGAGGTCTTCAAACGAGTTTAAAAAACAGTGGTAAATACATTTAACATAATTTTCAATGTCCAATGACGTGTTATTTGATGTTATAAGTTATCGTGTCTCCATTTGGTCCATCATATTTTCAAGCACCTTGTCCCACCAACAACGTCACCTCTCTTTTTTATTGTTTTTTTCTTCAATTTTATACATAAAAAACAGCTTCCACTTCTATCACTCATCACCATAATTCTAATACGTCACCGAAAAATAACAGTACGTTATTTTCACCAAGTCTGTACATTCACAACTGACAGATATTTTCCTCAAAAGGTTTTTTCTACTCAACCTGCTCCGGTGAAGGTTCGATGGTGTCTAGCAGACTTTAGTTACCAGATCACATTTTACAGTCTTTGAGCCGGATAGTGAAAGTTCCACAATTCCTTGATATGTATATCAATTTGCATGGATTATAACTTGTTGAACTAATGATATTTCATCTTAAAGTATGATTGTTTTATTTAACTGTTTGTCTTTACTGATGAATTATTCAGCCCCTTCAATGTTTAAATATGCACATATATTGTTAAAGTTCTGAAAGGAAATAGGTTTTGATCCAAAGGGAATATGTATTAATTTTAAATAAAATTGAGAGTTTAAAATACCTTAAAGCTTTACTTGTCAGCAATATGAAATACAAATAATTTTAAGCTTCAAAATCCCAATAATTACTGTAAGCCTTAAAAAGTTTCAAAAGTATTTTTACGTTTATTTATTATAAGGGCTAATTTTAATAATTTAATTTTCTGTAAACAATTTTATTTTCGAAAATATAAAAATTCACTTTCCCACGAATACAAAAAAAAAAAACCGTGCAATATTTTAGTCACGTTTACGTACTACTGTATTATTAGTATATTTTTAAAAATAGTTTTAGAATATCTAATGTGAATTTAAAAATACATAAAATTTAAATCAATAATTTAATTTTATTATGGCATGGTAAACAAAAAACTATTTAAGAATAGCCCTATATATGGCATATTTTCCAATCAATGCATTAATAATTTTTAATAATTCACGTCATTATTTTAAGGTTAAAGAAGTTAATTTTACTAACTATATGTTAATTATAATGTGTAATAAAAAAACAAAACGCTAAATATAATTAATTGCATATGTTATTTTATATGTTATATTTGTTCAATTAATTAATATTGGTTTTGTATACTAATAATTGTTAAGCTTTTAAATTAAAAACTTAAATAGTTTAAAACAGAAATATAATAATAATAATAATGGTAGCCACAAAAAACACACGATGTGTGTGTGTGTGTGTGTGTGTGTGTGTGTGTGTGTGTGTGTGTGTGTGTGTGTGTGTGTGTGTTTGTGTGTGTGTGTGTGTGTGTGTGTGTGTGTGTGTGTGTGTGTGTGTGTGTGTGTGTGTGTGTGTGTGTGTGTGTGTGTGTGTGTGTGTGTGTGTGTGTGTGTGTGTGTGTGTGTGTGTGTGTGTGTGTGTGTGTGTGTGTGTGTGTGTGTGTGTGTGTGTGTGTGTGTGTGTGTGTGTGTGTGTGTGTGTGTGTGTGTGTGTGTGTGTGTGTGTGTGTGTGTGTGTGTGTGTTGTGTGTGTGTGTGTGTGTGTGTGTGTGTGTGTGTGTGTGTGTGTGTGTGTGTGTGTGTGTGTGTGTGTGTGTGTGTTGTTAAGTTACTCATATTCAAATACGAATGCTAGCTGGGGTATTTCAAAGTTTCTTAGGAACTAATTTAAACTTCTCAGATCATTATGGATTCTTGGAATTCAGATTTTAATTAAGACTATCTAGAAAAGAGACAACTAGCAATAAAGTAAAAAGTGTGTGTCATAAATGTTTATAATATTTATTATGCTTTTTATACTGGATGTTTCTAAGTTGATTTAAAAATATTATCTCTTATCAAGGGTTAAAAGTTATTTCCTTGTTTTATACAACCGTGTTTGTTACAGGTATAAAGGTGAATAATAATCAGACAATACTAATTCAACTATTTATTTTTTTAGTCATTGACATGTAGGGATTGTTCTTTTTTTAATTAATTTGTTATTATTTATTTCTAAATTGATCAAGGATGAAGCTACAAATGATAAAATCTGTTAAAATTGATACATATTAAACGTTTATTTTGACTGATATCAGTGTTTTACGATTTTTGCATAAGTAAAAAATAATCAAGATAGGTCCAAGAAGGTGTGGTAAGCGGCCTGTCGTTTAGTGATTCAGGGACTCAACTGTTTAGCTCTCTCACTATTGGGACTGATGTCGTATACCTGACCAACACTATTTATTATACAATATTGGAAATATATCACTTATAAATCAAGTGTACAACCCACTGTGCAAGGTGTTATCCATTACCTATAGCATAATTTCTATACATCAATTTCTATAATCGTTTGGCGTTTTGTATGTATATAAATAATGTTTTTTTTATTTACTTCTAAAAGAAATATAAATTCACCTATTAATATTATGTATATAATTATAACACATAGAAATATTTTAATATTTATTGAACAAAATCTACTTTAATCTCGACAGATCATAGTAGATATTTAGTAATGACACTAGATATTGCCTAAATCAATAAATTTGTCAGATGTCAGATGACGTTTTAACCTAACAGTACTTTATGAAGTCATGGGGAGGGGAGGGGCAAGTTAGGGAGTTGTTAAATTGGGTCAAGACCATTCTGAAGAGTAAAAAAAACCTTCGTATATTAAGTTAATTTCTTGAATTAACCTATTATACAAAGGTTTGTTTTTTTTCAACTCTTTCTGATTATTTCCATTGGCAAAGTTATAGTTGTATTTGTTCAATTTTTATAGATATTTAAAGGTAATATTTTAATCTAAATATTATAATTAACACATTACACGTTGGTATAAATACAATACAGTAGAAAGATGCACAGTAATTTATTACAAAATAAGTACAAAATGTATATCTAATATAAATTACCACTATATTTGTTAATTTTGTTCTATACTAAATAAATTTGTTTTGTATGAGGTTCACTTGTATTAAACAGAAATCTCCTATAAAATTATCAATGTAAGACATTCCCAGTTATATTATACGCGCGCGTGCGCGTGTGTGTGTGTGTGTGTGTGTGTGTGTGTGTGTGTGTGTGTGTGTGTGTGTGTGTGTGTGTGTGTGTGTGTGTGTGTGTGTGTGTGTGTGTGTGTGTGTGTGTGTGTGTGTGTGTGTGTGTGTGTGTGTGTGTGTGTGTGTGTGTGTGTGTGTGTGTGTGTGTGTGTGTGTGACGTTGCATGCGAGTTTAAACTACAATTACGAAAGGTTTACATGTTAATAAATTCAGATGGTTAATATACATGTATACAATATAGCGATGTATGAGTTCATAATTGAATATGGATAAATATACATGAAACAGATTTCAGTGTCAAGGAACATCGGTAATTAAACGTACTTTTATAATTTTATGAATCCATCAAACATGTATAATTTAATTTAATGTTTTTTTACAAAATTGTATTTGTTTTTCTTAACTCAAGTCCGTGCTGATTAACATGTAAATAGTGTTTTAGTTAATTGAAAACAAGTCTTTTATTAATTAATTTAGTCTAATACTTCAAGTCTCACGCATATTAAGTATATATTTTTATTCTTATTCTTTTTACTATACGAGTCATCAATACAACTTTTTTTGTTTTTTAATGTAGATATGAATGATTGTATGAGTGTAGGATGAGTATGGATGACCTGTGTATTCTGCTTACTAACTGAGTTTGACTTATGCTCAGAAAGTACTATTTACTAGTATAATATAAGAAATCTACAGCATTACGTGGAATCTGAACCATGTAGTACTGGCCTAATTTTCAGCTAATTGAAAGCCTGATACTCAGCTCATATCCTACTTAACATCCGGATACTGATTACTTACCAACATGAACTGGGGTGACTTATCTAGTAGTGCCCCACCAATAGCAACCATTAAATGGGCGACATGTTGGTATTGAGAGGACTGATCAGAGAACCTACTGATTTGTGATTTTTTTTAAAACTAGTACTAAAAATAAATTAATAGATGTGTATTCATATTATCGTTCATCATATTTTATTAGTTTGAAAACGTATGCAGTAGTTTAAACAAACATAAACAACATATAAACTAACTGTTCGGTTTTCTCTGTAATATTAATAAACGACTACCTATTTCCTAAACTTTTACTTCAATTTTCGTAATAAAGTTTTGAACATTGTTAGTTTTAAATTAAATGTTTAATTCGTTAAGAACTGTAAGCCATACAGTCCTGGATTATTAAAATATTATATCTCAATATCAGGAATATTTACACTTGAAGGAGAAGAAGATTAGGGAAAAGAGTCCTTGAAAGGTTTCACGTAATTTAGCCTACTGTAATCCCGTTTGGCCTGGAGCTTATTTGGTGGTTACAGTCACTTTCTCAGAATGAGTTTCTTCTTTGTGGTCTAATATCCAGAGAAATCCCAAGCAGAGAATTTCATGAGCTGAAAAGTTCAATTACAATACAAATTAAACCAAAACAACGCAAGCCTGCTTTATGAAGGAATGTATATGTTGATTAAATGAAAATTGTTAATTTTGAACAGTCTTCTTGGTGAACATAAAACGTTATATAAAGTATGAATATGTATGTCATACTGTATTTATTTTGGAAATGGTAAGTACAGTTATGACCAAGAAAATATTATTTTATATAATCATATTTCTAGTTTAGTCTACAGAAAAAAACTATTAAACCAAATTTGAGGGAACCAAATCGTTTCCTATTAACGAACTTTTAAATAAAATACAAAATTACATTTCTGTCTACATATATACTTTACACAATTCCTTTTGTGTATAAACATTCCTCCATTTGAGTATTCTCAATGCAACACCATAGAGTTTTAATTATTTATTTATTTTTCCAATTCTAAAACATTAAACAAGTTTTACACCCAAGTATACCTTATAAAATGGAATCAGATTGTTGGGTGGAATTGGATTTGGTATAGATTTAAGGTATTTTGCTAATACACTAAACATTTTTAATAGGAAAATGTTTACAGCGTTACTTTCTGGTTAGGTAGGCATAGTTATATAGTAATAAATAATGTGATTGTACTGAGTTACTTAAAGAAGACACTATTGTACTGTGATATAAATGGTTAAAAATAGGTTTCAATTCGGTTTGATTAGGGTAAGCTATAAAGGAGGAAAATACATAAATGGAAACGTCTAACAACAAAACTTTAGTAAATTACACTACAAAGTATTCTACTGTTATTAGTAAAAAAATTATAGATACAAATGTCAATTGTTTATTTACTAAATGACCAGACTTGAATTCAAAGCGCTCTTACAACGTAGAATTTGGGAATGCCAATCATTACGCCAGCTGCAACAAACTTTTAGTTATCAACACCTTTAAGTATTGCATTGTTGCCACGTTTAAATTTTCTAAATACACAAATATTATTCGGATAACCTACTTGTGGATACTGTCAATTTGAGTGTTAGATCGTGGACGCTGTTGTTGTTTACATTGCCTTTTACATTTTTGTATATTGATTGGTCTAATCGCATTATTTATATATTGTTATATTTTATTATTGTTTACGATGTCAAACGTGTCTTTAACGCATTTATGCCGTAACAAGTAATTATTATCTGTCGTACGTCAAACGCAGTTCTTTAAGTGACGCAATGCGTCAGGCCTACACTGAACTTCCATTAAGTTCGGTCCTGTCAAGACGGATTATTCATGAAATAAAATGTAGTACCAGTATTGCGAGAATAAATATCAATAAGCCAGATGCAATTTGTCTGAAAATTTAAACATACATGATGTAGTAGTTTATTTTAATCAGATTTTTATTTTTATTAAGAAACCAAATAACCAAACATATTTTCGGCTAACTGAAATCCATTACTAATCATTTATATAATTGCTATCTTTTACAATCGTGGAATGTATTTTTAAACATTAAATTCATTTATAAAAAAAATCATATAAAGCTCTAAAATACAGTTTATATCAGTATTCGTATACTAATTATAAATTAGAGTAGATTTTTCTTACATTCCGGTAAACAGAATAACAAAAAAATTTCAAAAAAAAGGAAAAAACGAAAAATCAACTACGATCGCTTTCCGTAGTGTATGACGTAAACATACATTGGACACACTAATCACCTTTAACGCCCTTTCTATATAACACAAATAAGTAGACATGGGTTTATATAACAGAATTAAAATTGAAAATTGTCTTATAAAAATGCTATTAAAATGTAAACGATTAAATCATTGTCTAACAGATAAATGTAGTTTATTAAAAATATGACAAACGTTTTAAAAATAATTAACTCTTATACACTTACTCTTTACTTCAATTTAGTCATATTGAAAGTAAAATATGAAACTAATTCCTTATATAACTACTTACCATATACAAAAAAAAAACCATAAGTCTTAGAGTGGAGAAACTATCCAACTTGATTGTAATTTTAGTATCTACTTTTATGTTTACTAAACAAATGCATATCTATTCATTATTGAGATGTATTTTATGAGATTTAATTTATTTATTGTTATGTTCTCTGTAGGAGCTTTTTTTAGATAGAACCATAGTTATTGGTCAACAGTTTTCACAATGTACTATCAAAACTAAATCTTCCGTTATTGTAACATTATTACTTGTATTTGAAACTGATTTATACTTGAGTAAAAATTGTTTTAAACCAAATGAGAAATGGTGACATTTAAACAGTTAAACAATTATAAACATGATTGATTTATGCGTTGCTATTTATTTGTACACATTGTAGTGGAGTTTCATCTTAAAACTTAAGTAAAATTACTTCATACCTAAAAAATCATGAGTTTGAAGAAAGAAAATATTAATGCAATTTTTATGAAAGTAGAATATATTTATGTCAAAACGGCAACCATCAAAATCAGTAAGATTACTACCTTTTTATCCCGTCCCGTGTTAGTTATTTTATCATATTCTTATATTAGAACTAAAATACAAATTAATGTATGTACACAACAAACACATAAAAATGGTTGACACTTAACGAGATACAAAGCAGAACGTTAAATTTTAAAAGTCGTAAAAATATACATGTAGGTAACGTTAATTTACGCACTAGTTCAGACAAATTATTTATGACGTTGTAAGTAATAGAGATATTAATACCAAAAACATATTGATTAATGCAATAACAATCAACATTCATTGAAAATTAAAAGCAAAATTTATAATGAATTACTTTTTTTAAAGTATAAACATCAAATATTTATTGTTATTTGATATTATCAGCTGAAATCACTCAAAAGGGGTTGTAAACGTTATGAGATAAATTGTACGGAATTTAAGTTTAATTTATACTATTTCTGTTGTAAACTGACTTTTAATTTATAATAATCAAAGACTGGATTATGGATAATATGAGTTTTTTAACACACATAAACTCTGAATAGGTGTTAAAAGAAGGGGAGGGGTAGATAGATAGGTGCTCCCGGGAAGGCGCCAGACAATCTGATTGGCCAAGAACCAGCGGGGAATAAATTATTACATGTGACCCACAAAAGTGAATAGGGTTTTGCCACTAAACTTTTCGCGTTGTAATAAAGGAGATAAAAATGTTCCAATAGAGATGACGGCTCGGATTTAAAGTCAGCAACAATTAAATAAATGTGATCTAAACTATTTGTAATATAATTTTGCTCTCCTTCAACCTAAATAGGTAGGTTCTTAGGCATGATTAGAAATTCTTCAATTATCAATGATAAATTTATTGATAGATATATATCAAATTTACTGATATAGATCTATTATATCAGTGAGAGATGCACTGAGTGATGGAAGTTAGACAGAGACCTACTGTCGCCCACTGTGTAGTTCCATTTAAAATCTTTCATAAAAACTAGGTAGATTGCAGACTGCGTACTGGCAGTAGAGTAGCAAGCCCCACCCACTACGTCATCAGCATCAGTGACCATTGGTTTAGTTGATCGACACTGACATATCAAACTTAGATCTACTACATTAAATCATTATTTTTTCCTAATAGCAATATTTGATTGTTATTCAAATAGCAACTGTAAATACTAACAAGAGGAGGATCGGCTTCTCCTTTTTTAATAAAAAAGTATATATCAATTGTCAGAAAGGATTTCTATCACTCTTCTTTTCTTGTATTTTGTTGACGCACATGATGTATTTATTTACTAACGTGCTGAACTGAGAAAAACTATATTATTGAAGTTCAAAAGTAATAAACACCTAATGTGACACTGGTAAACCTAATTTATCAACTAACTAGAGCTAGTTAATATTACAATATAAAATGTTAAAAACTAATCAATAACGAACATTTGACCTTTAGTACTCGACATGCTTGCTCTGTCCACTAATTCTCATTAAGTTCAAGAATATAAGATAAACGGAATAGTGAATATTTCTCCCAAGTTAATATTGAAGTGACGCAAGACATATGAGGTTAATTAAATGGTTACACTAAGTTTATTAACCTCATAAAATGAGTTGAAATTTTACAAACAAAATATTGTAAACCATTCAACCTCATTTTACAAAAAAATAAGCAACACACTAATTCTCTCCACATATTCATCCATAGTCATCATTAATACGTCGAAACCAGAAGATCGCCAACAGCCAGTGAACTCAAGCAAAATACGATTTCTTATGGAACATTCCCCGGAGTGGCATTTCCAGTCAGAAGCTTTGATCAGACTGACACTTGTCTCTTGCCTTCACCCTCCAGAGACATTGTAGTGTGTCACATGTTCAAAGTGGATACTGCTCCTTTGAACATGATCTCATATATTTTGATTTATATTATATCTTAGAGTTTGTATTTTTATTTTACGTTTCGTTACGTTCATGATAACACTTATATTGGCGTTTCAAATACAAAGTCAGTTTTATTTTAAATTAAAGGAAAATATCTTTATTTATTTGTGAAATTAGGACTATTTAGTCCTCTCTCTGCCACTGAACTACAAAAACCAATTACAGATTACAGTAGTTGTGGCTTTTATGTTAGGGATTTCAGTATAACAAACATGCCTTGTATTATTTCATTTTTAA
The DNA here is from genome assembly GCA_035578905.1 of Stictocephala bisonia. Classification (NCBI taxonomy): domain Eukaryota; kingdom Metazoa; phylum Arthropoda; class Insecta; order Hemiptera; family Membracidae; genus Stictocephala; species Stictocephala bisonia. The sequence continues at coordinate 72,353 of JAQJVL010001188.1, read as the reverse complement.
GTTTTCAGTTATTGTAAACATATATTTAGTTACATACTTCCATACAAAACAGTATAATATTTTTATTTATTTACGTCTGGCTGGTAGTGGCCCATTTCTTCTCACACAGACATGTGCCCATGAGGGTAATTACTTCCATTGTTTAAATGTGATTTATGTATGAACAGTTGTTCTTTTGTTATGAAATTAAATATTATGGTATCTACATATCTATCTACTGCAACAAATTTGATTTCGTGCGAGATAAATATATAAAGTACTCGAATTACAAACATATTTGGTGACTGTCAAACAATGATATAATTAACTTTTTTAATTAGAAATAAGAATAAGAATAAGAATTGTTTTATTTCCATAACCATACAGTGTACAATAATGAACTGACACATTTTTCACATAATTCGATATACCAAAAAACAACAACAAAATTGAGCATAATTCAACAGTTCATCTTAAACTTAGAATGGAATTAATTAATCTACATACATAACTTGACATGAAGATAAATAGAATAAATAGAGTTACATAACTGTCTGTAAGGTACAATAAGATATTTAGGTGCTCATATAAATGAAAATTATGTCTAACAATAATGCCTAAAAATTATGGTTTAGAAATTTAGGACCTCAGAGGTCATAAAGACCTGTTTTGAGGTTCCCTCAATAATTAGAACAAAAATATTATCAGTACTCATTTTCCTTAATTTCCATGTGCTGCAATTCACAAAATATATAAAAATTTACTTTTGTTTATGTTGACTAATATAATATTACTAATATAATATTTTATTTGTTATTTATGTTTATTTAATTTTTATTTTTTTTATTTTTATTTAATCCCCTTAAATTCAGAAAATCTTTTAATTCTTTTAATTAGTGTATTGTAGAAAATGCCATATTTTCTATGTCATCTTGCAAAAAAAGCCAAGCCTTAAGTTCTTTTTTAAATCTTTTCTCATTTGTTATCTTTTTAAGAGTTTCTGGTATTATATTAAACATTTTTGGTGCTATATAAAAGTAGGTTCTCTGAAAAAAAGTCAAGAAAGGTTTTGGTGTATGTAATTGGTTTGGCCTTCTTAATCTAGATCGATAAGTACCTTCACTACTGGGCAAATTCCCACTCTTCCTATAAAACATTATTAATACCTTATATATAAACAAGTATCTTAGTGGCAATATGTTTGTGCGGCAGAAGAGAGGAAAGGATGGTTCAAATCTATTTTTTCCCAAAATGATTCTTATAAGCTGTTTTTGTTGAATGACGATTGGATAGATATTAGAATAGTATGAGCTTCCCCAACAAACAATACCATATTCCATCCTACTATTAACTAAGGAAAAATACACTGTTCGTAGAACATCTACTGGACACATGTCTCTAATATAATACATAAGTCTAATTTGAGAGTTAAATTTTGATTTTAGATATTTTATATGTTTTTTCCAATTCAACTCTTGATCCAAAATAATACCAAGATACTTAGTTTCATTACTCTTACAGACTTTCACACATTTATCATCACAAAAACATTCATTAGTCAGACATTCTAAACACGGATATTTTATGGTGTTATGAGAACCAGCATGATGCCTCAATGAAAAGTTGATATAGACAGTTTTTTCTGGGCTCAGTATAAGTTTATTTTGTGTAAACCACCATCTCAACGATTTTAAATCCTGACTAATTTGAAATTCAACTTCATCCCAATTATTTCCCAAATAGCAGAATGCTGTATCATCAGCAAAAGATGTGATCCATCCATTCATACGGGCAAGACATAGATCATTTATGTAAATCAAAAACAGAATTGATCCCAACACCGAACCCTGCGGAACACCGTATTTAATTATACCCATATCACTAAAAGTGTTATGAATTCTTACACATTGTTTCCTTTGAGTTAGATAACTCCTAAACCACTTAAAACTATTTCCTCTAATTCCACTATTATATATCTTATTTAATAATATTTCATGATTTACGGTGTCAAAAGCTTTTTTTATATCAATGAAAAGCCCACTAACCTTTTTTCCAGCATTAATATTACTTGTGACTTGCTCCATGAAATTCAAGAGAGCACTTTCAGTACTGATTCCAGTCTGAAAGCCAAACTGATTTTTTGAAAAAAAATTTGTTTTATTAAAAAAACTCATTAATTTTTGCTTCATAATTTTTTCTACGATTTTTGAGAAGGTCGATAATAAGGATATTGGCCTATAATTATTACAGTCCAATTTAGAACCTTTTTTATGAACTGGTATTACTACCGCTTCTTTAAGTTTGTCTGGAAACACGCCTGTTGAAAAACTTAGATTTATTACATGTGTTAGAATCTCAGCAATACTATGACCAATGTTTTTTACTAGTGTAGAGCTAATACCATCGATTCCAGGGGCTTTACCATTCTTTAAACTTTGTATACATCTCATCACCTCCTCTGTAGAAACATACTGCATAAATAGAGACGAGGCTTCATTATTCAAGCAAAATTTTTCTTTATAAATTAGGTTTTCAAAATTGTCTGGCTTAACTTCTGTTATAGATAGATCATTTACAACATTCAAGAAAAAATTATTAAAAGTATTGACAACAGATATACTGTCGCTTACAATATTATCTCCTTCCTTTATTTTATAGATATCAGGACAGTCCCTTAATTATCTCGTATAAAGCTGTATAAACACTGTCATAATTGATTTGGTATTGGCTTTGCTGATTAAACCAATTGGCCTTATCAGAACTGTCAGCATGTTGGGAACTTCTAACTATCTAATCAATCTGCGTAAATTCTATTTATATACATGAGCATATGTTCGTTATTCTAATAGATAAATGTCTAAAATCAACGCTGATTCTAAATATTCCATTAAATACTTTTTTAAACGATTTGTTTTTTTTTATCAAATTAATTATTTTTTAAAAATATATTTAAAATTACTTAAATGGTAATTTTGGGATTAAAATTTTTTTATAGATTTTTTGATTTGAACAGTAATTTTACTTAAAACCAAAATATTCATTTTATTACCTAAACCTAAATATTACAATTACTTACTTTAAAATTCACGAGATGAAGTATAAAGTTTACTTGAAAGTTGATGGAGATATGTAACAAATTTTATGACTTTATAGCATACGGAAGGATCTCAATGTCTTGACGTCTAGTTAGAGGTCAAGGAAGAAGTAAAAAAAGGGAAAAATTGGTAAGAAGTTTTATACGTCAGACTATATCATGATATAAATGGATGAAAGAGTCTTGTCAGTGACACTTGGATGACTGGAGTGGATATTTGATGGTGATCGTGTCTCGTTTTAATATGGACATTTATAGAAATAACGTTGAATTGATAGACCATAGGGGTTGTTTTTTTCTGACAGCTGTATAGTTATCATATTTTATCTGTTTAAAAATTGAAATTTACTTTCTTGAACCATGATAGTTTTGTTGGTTAAAATGTAGCATAGAAGAGAATCATTAGTTTTTTATTTCTTTACATTTTTACACAATTTTGTGAGTAAACTTAAAAATACTTTTTTCTTCGTAAAACATAATTTTTTTCAAGTGTTATATCTTTATTTACATTGGAATTAAATGTTTCAGTACTTCGGAAAGACTGAAACATTTAATGTTGTTAAAAATGTTAAAAACATTTGCAATGTTGTTTAGTACCAAGTATAAACTTCAAGATGGGTTTATATCATAAAATTTTAGTAAATTTCCAAAAATTATTTTTTATTGTATTCACTAGAATGCTGAATGGAGCGGAATGGATTTAAAATAAGGCGAAAGGAAAAATAAATTTGACAAATAGAATAATAAGGGACAGAACTTATGCTATTTCAATAATAATAACATTATTATAAATGCATACAACAGTTTTATTACAGAAAAACTCCATACAGTGTCCTTTATGAGTCCTCTCCTAGTAAGTTTATTACTCGCTGAATGTGACATTAGTGGTCACTAAATAAAATAAACGGGCCTGGCAGTATTACATTGTTTGGCTTAAATTTAAAGAAATGCATATGTATGTAGTCAAGAGTTCTGCTTATAAATAATACTGGCGTGTAAAAGTACACTTTTTTCATTATAAGTAGTTTTCATAATTATTTTTATTGTTTAAATATTCATTGTGCCAATCATAAACTTTACGAAAGGCGTAATTTTTTAAAACAAACGATTCCGTGTTCCCATTTTTCTATTGTTAGTATATTTTGAGCTCTGAAAACACTGTACACAGTGTCCATAATTATTAATTTTGGTTTCACTATGTTAATCTAGTCCTATTACTTAACTTTGTTCATAGTTTACGTGAATTTAAGTACACAAATATTATCAAATGTTATTACTTTGTATTTTATTTATGACTTAATCGATTGTATATGTACTTGAAAAAATGGTTAAATTATTTCCAAATAAAACTGTTTGTATGTAAATATTTTTATTGTATGGAAATATGTGTACAATTTACTTTCTCCCATATGCGTTAGCTCTCGATTGGACGAGAAAGTATTGTGATCGTCCAAAACATTTTTACATGTTCGTCTAAAAAGCCATTTTAGGGTCCCCTGAACCCAAAAATTGGTTTTTCGAAGGAAAAAATGTTTATGTATGTCCGTATGTGTGTCTGTGTGTTTGTGCGTTTCACTGGAAACCAAACGTATAGATAAATATTAATGAAATTTGGTATGTAGGTGGAATATTATTTTCTCATTTTTTTATTTGATTGTTTTTCATTCTTATTGGTAAAAAACATACAAATATAGAATTTTCTCTAAATCAGCTCCGTTGATTCTTATTAAATTGTTAGAAAATATATTGATTATAATTTAAAATGTTTTAGTAAAAACCTCATGTATCTTGACTAGTTTTTTAGTCACAAAAACATATTTGGGAATCAAACTGGTAATTTTAAATTTTTTTATTTTTCAGTGTTTAATATGTGGGAATGTTTGTGCCAATTCTTTGGAACAATTCATTTATTTTGTATTCGTTTTCAAGCTCAAAGTACTATTTTTTTAAAGACATGGTCAGATGGAGAATCCTGTTGCTGTAAGAATGGCAAGTTCTCAAAACATAAGGTTATTTAATCCACCCATTGTCATGTTATTATGCTAGCTACATTGTCTTCATTGTCACACTCTGTGACACCCTCATCAGTCACAAGACCATAGCTGCCACATATAGATTTATCATCAGGGAACGTGCCAGCTAGCTCTGTTGTTAATGTTTCAAAGTAAGATATGAGGGCCACACTTACTGTGACACTAGTGACTGGCAATTGTTCCCTTACTGCAGATAGGTACCTAACTGTACTTATCTTAAGTACTAATAATGAGTGACTCCAGAACACATACACATTTAACACACAATAAACACTACCTTTTGAAATAAAAAGATAGCTTGGGCAAAAAGTAAACAATTTCAACCTTTTTTATATTTGTAAATGACTTGTAGTTATCATTAGGAATACAATGAGTGTATATTTGATCACCCACCCCAGAACGCAACTAAATACTCAAGATTTACAATATTTGATCACTGAATATATATACCTGTCATATTCAATAACTACGTAAGTGGAGGAAAGCTTTAACTTCAGTATAACACGTTTGTCATAGCTCATATTTATATAGGTTTGTATTCATTTTTATGGTACAAACTATTAAAATTATTGATACAATGAAATATTTGAGCTATATATTTGAGTTGAATTTTAAAATGAACCCCTTCTTTACGGGGTGTATGAATTCAGTCATTATATGTGTAGTATATTTAATTATATCATTTGAACAATATTACTTTGTCGATACTCTTATACCTCTCTCTGTGTCTCTCCAGCACTCCCTGAAGCAACTATTAGTACAAACAAACAATCAACTTAGTGTGTTTTTAAACTGTTCACCGTTAGATAGCAACACAGGAATACGTATACAGCAAAGTATATGCTTTGTCCTGACTGATATTCTATAGTCAATGATTATACTTATTCACAATTGTATTGTCTTCTAAGGAATTTTTTAAAATTATCATTTATCTCAGGTATCTAGTTTTACAAGCTTTAATGCCTCACTTAGTTGCAAAGTTCCAGTGGTACATCCCCTTAATGTGCACGCGTGCATGTCTTCTGATAGGCTGTCCAGTGGTTTGAAACCAAGGCGTGTTGATGAAATCCCCAAGACTAAATTACTCTGAAGCGCCTTCACTGTTACTGAGACAAATTACGCAGTACAGCTCTGTACGTCAATCACGGGTTTAACGCCGTAACGTTTTGGAGTACGAAGGCAAGCTTCTGGCTGTGTGTTTTAACGCGCTGAGTGTCCATAATCTGAAACGCGCGTAGCCTGTGTGAGGACAATAGAAACATATGAATCTACAATGCTTCTTGGGACATTTAATCATATATTAATAAATACCTAAATAGATCCTTTTTTTAATATTCTCAGGAAGCTGTTTAACAAATTTGGTACCAGCCACATTGCTTGGTGGCATAGTCTTAGGTTGGTTTTTAGATCAAATTCTATTTATGAAACAAATATATACTTCAAGTATGTGTTTTTTTCCTTGTATAAAGTTAAAAAATAATTTTAAAAAGTTTTTAAATATTTTAGCTATTATGAAAGAAAGTGGCTTGGCTGAATTTAATGCAAAAACATAGGTTTAGATCAGGTATAGTTATTGAAAAAATAATAAAGTCCTCGGCGTTGTCTTAGATTGATAACAACATTCACTTGATAATATGTGTAATTTTGAAAAGTTGACGAAAGCTGGGAAATTCTTCAAACCATAGAATAAAATCAATTGGAGGCAAAAAATGGTCTCTTTCATTAAATGAAGAAAAAACTATAAAGAAACGTAAGTCAAACATATTATTTCCATGTATCATTCCTGTTCTAAACCGGAAGTTTTAGTATCTCACAAATCTACGAAATAAATCTTAGTGGTTTCCAACAAAGACTTAAGTGGGATGATAGTACAAGACCAAAGCTAGTATTTAAATCATTGAGACCACAAAAAGATAACCTTCAAATCCAGTGAACATGCTGAAGTAGGCAATAGCGTTTCCTGCCGGGTTACATAGAATCAGCAATTTTTTTTGTTTTCTATTCTTCACTCTTTCAACTCATTGTTTATCCCCTATTTCGTATCGAAGCAGAAATCAAACCCCAAAAACAGTAAATGTTTTATTAACAGACTTAACCCTTTAGTGACTCTCTCTAGACAAACAAACAAAAAGTATTTGTTTTTTTTTTTTTTAGGAATTTGATTAAGGAATTTAATTTATTTAGTGTACTTAATGAAAACAATATTCAGTAATGTACAAAAATGTTGGCTTTTTGTAAAATATCTTGTAGTTTTATTAATTATTAAATTTTTTATGTCAACTGCAATAGGGAGGGTGTATGGATCTGATATACCCTTACACTTTTGCAATAGTAATAATGAAGAATGTTTAATAATTAAAAAGTATAATTTTCTAATGTTTTAAAACTGTTTTTAATCTATTGTTAATTAATAACATGCTATTAATTCAAACGCATTACCAAAATACCAGTTTTAACACAGTATAGTATAAATACACAGTAGTGATGCTGACTTTTGAGAAAAATTTTAACTGCTCGACGCTAGCGATCCTAGAGGTCGTATCGCAGAGCTTCGGCATATCTCCACTTACCGCGCCAGTTGTTTGCTATTCCACCGCTAGGGTTGCTAGCATCGCTTGTTTGGTAAGTAAAACGGCTGAGCTTCACTACAGTGTGTTTATATTATACTGTGGTTTTGACATGCCCAACCATTTTTTATTTTGTATAAAACGTCGGATAAGGCACGATGTCAGTGATGCAGGAAATAATAAGTGTATACTGTCAATTTTTTTATATATACGCTATTTGATGCTGGTATCTTTTTGAAACATCATTTTGACAGTATCTGATTTCAGATATTAAATAAATACCAACGCTGACTTATAATGATTTTTGTTTAATGGACTTGCTATTTTAACGGATTTTTATAACAGTACTGGTTCCACAACATGATTAAATACATGTGTATTTTCAATTCATTTAACGGGAAGCCCATTTAACATATGTACGTACTTAGACAGCATGGCTAAAGAAAATGTCACATGTACTCGTATATCATATGATATGAGAAGATCATTCTGAAAATGTTAGGTTTTTGTATTCAAATAATTACGAATAAATTTAACTAATTACCTCAATAGTCGTTAGTCATAGTGATTTCAGATAATAAGGCGTCAAGTAAGAAATATGTTTTACAATGCAATATAATTAAAAATGGTCATCTACTAATGTTATAATAAAGATAACAAAGATGATATTATTTTTAAACTTATATAAAAATAAACATAAAATCCAATATATTTGTATATAAAATAATATAAACAAGATTCTACTATCGTTTTAAATAATGATAAATATGATCTAATGTTAAAAAAATGTGTGAAATAATTAATTTATACATTATTCAACAACCGTAAAAGTGATATAAAAATACTTGGAATATATAAGCCTATAGTTAGAGATGTAATTATATTCAATTAAAATGTCTTTACGCCATAAGCTTTGCCATATTTTCATAAAATATTATGAATATTAAAGAGAAAGGTTAGTTATAAAAAGAGGCATAAAATGCTTTATAAGAAGGTTATATTATTATTTTTTTATTGTGGGTTTAATATAAAGGCTTCGTATATGAACCTATATTTATGTAGAAAAATAATCCAACTATACCTAGAAATTATAACCATCCATAAATCGTGTTAACAAAACATTGTTATATCTTTTATAAGTTTAGGTTATAGTTCATAAGAAGATATAATTAAGGATCAAGGAATTATACTTGTATATGGTGTTTTTATTTATCTATGAGAATCTGTTTCAGCTTTAGTTTAGGTTCTCTTGCTTCTTGCATCGTTTATACAACAAGTATTTATATGAAAACGAAATAGCATGAAATATAATTTCAATAAACTATATACATGAGTAGTCTATTCTTTATCCCTGAATTAACTACAGCAATCAATTTTCTTTAATCAAGTTTCAATCAATCTGCTATTTCGAACATTTGTAACCCTGTTAATTTCTATCGTTAGATTACGTAAAACTGTAATTACCTTATTACTTAACAAATAATTAGATACAGGTTAACCAATCCAATTAACCCAGATACAAGTGCACGTGTCATTCCATGGAAATACTGATAATGGTAATTGTTTGGTTAGTTTAATTATTGGATTAATTCCTATAGGTTGGTTAAATATTAGGTATTTATTTCTCATTACTTCGGTAAAATCACATGTGATCAAAGTTTTGTTAACTAATATGAGATGGTTTCAGTGTCCTGCTGTCTAAATAATTAGCTTGATGACACAACTAACTACTAATGTAATAGATCATGGTTTTTACTGCACTGTACGTGTATGGGTGGACGGATGGGTCAACTCCACTGTACGTGTATGGGTGAGTCGTTGGGTCAGTACCACTGTACCTCTATGGGTGGGCGGATGGGTCAACTCCACTGTACGTGTATGGGTGAGTCGTTGGGTCAGTACCACTGTACTTCTATGGGTGGGTGGATGGGTCAACTCCACTGTACGTGTATGGGTGAGTCGTTGTGTCAGTACCACTGTACATCTATGGGTGGGCGGATGGGTCAACTCCATTGTACGTGTATGGGTGAGTCGTTGGGTCATTACCACTGTACCTCTATGGGTGGGCGGATGGGTGGGCCTACATCACAGTTACGTCAAATTAGCATAGTCAAAGTAACTTTATATAACATGACATTGGCTCTGTTAAGTATTGAAATACTAGCCTGTGGGGATCGTAATAATAGACTACGTGGAGAAAGATATACTATATGTAGATTTAGGGTAGCTAGTGTTAGTTTAGTGATAAAGGCTTCAGACTAAGGAGTCCAAGTTTTCTAAGGTTCAAATCTCCAACCAAGCTAACGGTCGGTACGTCACTCATTTAAGATCACACAAAGGCCTGCAGTGCAGGTCTATGTAAACTTTGAAAGAGTAAATGTTATTTATTTAGCTTATTGTTAGAAATAATCTTTATCTAATAATATTTTTTAGTCAAAAATATTAACAATATTTTCATTAGATCCAGTAGTGTAGTAGTTTAAAATTCAATTAAATTTACATAATCAACGTTTTAATTGTATTTTTATTTATTTTTCAAATTTATCATCATCTGAAACTGTCGTATGTATGTTTATAAAACAAATCTCCTACTATTCTCTCTTTTCAAAATAATTTCTATGGTTCAATAGTAAATATTCCTAACTACATGAAGTAAACCGAAAAGTGTACTAAAAATTATTTTTCTATCTCCAAATGAAATAACTAATTTTTCAAAAATGTATTGCTTAAATTATATTAAGAGTTGTCGTTGTGTCAAAATATTATATAGTAATTGAATCGATGGTACTTAATTTAGAAATGTCAGTAATAAAATGTGAACAGCTACATTTCTTATGTTATTTTATTTCAGTGTGAGTTTCAACAACATTTAATTAATATTAATAACTGGTTAATTAGGTACTAATTTAATCATCGCCGACTATTATTAAACACACAATAAAAAAAGGCAAATATTTAACTATTGAGAATGTTTTTTAAATCTAAAATTTGAAAGGTAAATTAGTATTTACCTACTTGTAGTTGTCTTTGGTTCATCACGTGGAAATTCCAAGTAACAGTTAATCCAAGTATCAGTTAATCTAAGTAACAGTTAATCCAAGTATCAGTTAAGCCAAGTAACAGTTAATTCAAGTAACAGTTAATTCAAGTAACAGTTAATGATGTAGTATATCGAAGAAGGAGAGTCATGCAACACTCAGATGTTAAGTTTAGTGAGCTTGTACGGTTTCCTGTTGTAGTAGACTAAGTGCCAGAGAATTCGACATAATAGTAACTAGCCGTTTAGTTGAACAACAGCTCTGATACATAATACATAATTTTCCACATATGTTAGTGTAAATTGTAATTATCATATTGTTCTCAGATACGAGACGCCAACATAACTTTGTGCGTATTGTAAGGGGGATATGAAGGATTATATGAGAGTTGTATAAGTGTGGATGACTTGTAGTCTGGTTATTAACTGAGTTAAACTTGTCCTTAGAAAGGAACTTTTTGGTAATGTTCCAATAGTTGGAGTTTTGGTAACTAAGGGATATACAGTTTTACGTGGAATCCGAACCACGTAGTATTTGTCTGGTTTTCAGCTAAAGAAATAATTCAGATACTCTGTTATCTCCCCTACACATCGCAAGCCTGACTACCACTCAACACGGACACCCAAGACTTTTCTAGTAGTGTCCTCGTCGATGTCAACCTTTCAGTTGACCTCATGTCAGTATTAAGAGAACCGAGCATAGAACTATCGCCACAATCTCCAAAACACCTTGTCACTAAGTAGCTGGGTTACAACAAGGTAAGCAAACAATTTATTACATCATAATAATTATGTTAGAACCTACATTTCTAACTCTACCGTTATTTATTATTTAAAGAGCTTTTATGTGTTGGTAAATATATTACTATTTCCAAATCTAAATCTATCTACATTTCGGCCAAATTAAAATAAAAAAGGTTGGATTTAACCTATCTACAATCCCCAAACTAATTCATTAATTTAAAATTTTTTCCATTCTATTACGTTTTGAAGATATTGAAGTTATATAATTAAAGTAATTTATTCTTCACCATTAAAAAGATAATTGACTATCCATATTTTTAATATCCAACATCAGCGTAATATGGTAAGACTTGCACTGAGATACCAAGTACATCGCAATATAAAGTAATCAGTTATTTACCAGTTTTATATAGAGTACTAAACTATGGAACATTCATAAAAATCCTTATTCCATTATTTCTGAAAGTGACAGTGATATTTTTAATTAATAAAATAATTATCATAATATTTTACTGGATCACTACTTTATTTTGAATTGAAAAATCAACTTAATATTCCGATGTATTTGTTATCCTATTATAAGTCGTTCCTTATTTCAATGAAACATATTCTGCTTTAGATATTAAAAATATTTAAAGATGGATATTTCATTATATTTTAAATGAAAAAAAATCTTAGCGCATTACACTATCTGAGACAATAGGTATACCTAGTCACAAAGTATCTGAGATAATACACCTAATCATGCAATATCTCACAATGAGCCCTACAAATTTCTGAATTCATATTTCTTCAAGATGGTGCTAATATTTTATGTTAAAGAAACTTATAGCTACTTGGTTGTTTTCTGATATTATATTATTATATGACCAAAATGTTTTTCATGATACGTATAATAAGATTAGGACTATTTGCCAGTGGCTTTGGTTGGAGGTTCCCAACGTTATCGTAAGAGCGTGGCTGTTCCTTGGACGGGTAACCATTGAGGGCTCCCGTCCTTGCACGCAGCCCACTTGCTAGGTAACTGGTGGTGGTTCGGAAGTCACCCAGTTGGTCCCCAGGTAAGGACGTCTTAGCTTTATCTCCATCTGGTAAAATAAGACGTTTTTTACTAAACGTAGCATTATCCATATATAAATTAGACGTATTTCTTGTATTTTGCATATGAACAAATTCAGTTTCGTCTAAAAGTCATTTCCTAGTATTTTTGACTTACTGCTCTAAATTATAGGATAAATTGATCAATTTCTCATTCATACTTAATAAACCACAAACTTTAGTTGATTTATTCTACATAACAAATTTCGCTTCCACAATATACATTTTAGTTTTCGATCTTAGTTTTAAATTGAAAAGTTCTGGTTATTCGTGCATTAAACGATATAGATATTTGTTACCATAGAGTCCTTCCATGTAGGGCTCACTATCGTTGAATCCCCATTGAATCCGACGAAAGTGGAGATTTAATTTTCAAAGTAAAGCGAACGTATAAATGCGATGGTAATAGGTTTGTAAGAGTGATGTCCGCGAGAGTATAACGCAATAGTCAGTATTCAAATGACCCATTTGTGTCACTAATGTTAAATTGATAGCTTAAAATTTGTATAAATATTCAGTACAGATATGTTTGTCGTAGCCTTCAATTTGTACAATTTGTAAAGTTATATTTACGTAAGTTAATATACACAATGGCAATTAGTTATTTATGCTGTTCTTTTATCAATTTCATGTTTGAATTAAATGTTAGTACATATCTTAAATTAGTGTCATTACTATTGTAGTTCATCATCTAATATATTAGATATATTATGGTAATAAAATAATATAGTAAGAAAAATAAAACACAAAAGAATATTTATTTTACTTTCATTTTAGTTACAAAGAAACAAATTATGTACCTAACAAATTTTACATTATCATAGTAATTAATAAATAAATTATATGGTACTCAAACACATTGTTTTCTAATAGTTTGAAAGCAATTATTGTGAAATTAAAAATATCTTTGTATTATAATTCTATCAGAGTAAATATTAAGCCTCATACGTACAATAAGGAAGTGTATGTTATGTAATGTTCGCTGGAATATTTATCATCACATAAAATAAATGTCTCTATTAAAATATTTAATTACTATCCAGATTAATTTCAGCTCTGCAATACCTGTAGAGTAAAACTAATTTCGTTTCAAATATATGAATATTAAAGAACTGTTTAACTTAATTGGTTTCCGTTATATTCTATGAATCGTAAATCATATTTGTAATAAACATCGTGATTTAAATAAAATGTAGGATTTCAGCTACAGAATAATTTATTAAGCCAAACAAATGGTTTTTTTTTTTATCCAATCAACAGACATTATGACATGAATATGTAAATATCTGGAATGTTTTGTTTATTTTATCTACTTATGTTTGTTTGTTTAATAGCACTGTAGTACGTGTATAAGTGGATGAATGGGTCAGTGTCATTGTACAATGTATTGATGGATAGGTGGGTAAATGCCAGTGTACTATGTATTGGTGGATGAGTAGGTCAATAACATTTTACAATGTATTGTGAATGGCTGGGTTAATACCATTGTACTATGTATTGGTGGATGGGTGGGTCAATACCATTGTACTATGTATTGTTGGATGGGTGGGTCAATACCATTGTACTATGTATTGGTGGATGAGTGGGTCAATATCATTGTACTATGTATTGGTAGATGAGTGGGTCAATACCATTGTGTTATGTATTGGTGGATGGGTGGGTCAATACCATTGTACTATGTATTGTTGGATGGTTGGGTCAATACCATTGTACTATGTATTGTTGGATGGGTGGGTCAATACCATTGTACTATGTATTGGTGGATGAGTGGGTCAATATCATTGTACTATGTATTGGTAGATGAGTGGGTCAATACCATTGTACTATGTATTGGTGGATGGGTGGGTCAATACCATTGTACTATGTATTGGTGGATGAGTGGGTAAATACCATTGTGCTATGTATTGTTGGATGGGTGGGTCAATACCATTGTACTATGTATTGTTGGATGGGTGGGTCAATACCATTGTACTATGTATTGGTGGATGAGTGGGTCAATATCATTGTACTATGTATTGGTGGATGAGTGGGTCAATACCATTGTACTATGTATTGGTAGATGAGTGGGTCAATACCATTGTGTTATGTATTGGTGGGTCAATACCATTGTGCTATATATTGCTGGATGGGTGGGTCAATACCATTGTACTATGTATTGGTGGATGAGTGGGTCAATACCATTGTACTATGTATTGGTGGATGAATGGGTCAATACCATTGTACTATGTATTGGTGGATGAGTGGGTCAATACCATTGTACTATGTATTGGTAGATGAGTGTGTAAATACCATTGTACTATGTATTGGTGAATGGGTGGGTCAATTCCATTGTATTATGTATTGGTGGATGGATGGGTTAATACCATTTAACTATGTATTGGTGGATGGCTTGGTTAATACCATTGTACTATGTATTGGTGGATGAGTGGGTAAATACCATTGTGCTATGTATTGGTGAATGGGTGGGTCAATACCATTGTACTATGTATTGGTAGATGAGTGGGTAAATACCATTGTGCTATGTATTGGTGGGTCAATACCATTGTGCTATGTATTGGTGGATGGGTGGGTCAATACCACTGTACTAGGTATTGGTGGATGAGTGGGTCAATACCATTGTACTATGTATTGGTGGATGAGTGGGTCAATACCATTGTACTATGTATTGGTAGATGAGTGGGTAAATACCATTGTGCTATGTATTGGTGGGTCAATACCATTGTGCTATGTAATGGCGGATGGGTGGGTCAATACCATTGTACTATGTATTGGTGGATGAGTGGGTCAATACCATTATACTATGTATTGTTGGATGGGTGGGTTAATACCATTGTACTATGTATTGGTGGATGGGTGGGTCAATACCATTGTACATGTATAGGTGAGTGGGTAGGTCATTACGTCTTTATATGTGTGTGTGAGTAAGTAGGTCTGTTTAGAGTTTCTTCACATTATAAATTTTAATTAAACTGTAAAATATACAATCTTAATCAAACAGTTTCAAATAAGATATTTTAAAGCGTTTCTTTTTATCAAACCCAAAATATTATATGATGAATATAAAATGATCAATCACGTTAAATGATCGTTAAGTTGTAGTTTTGGTAAAAGTTCATTTCAGGGCTAAATAAGGAATATTTTTCACAATTTATTGCAAAAATAACCATAAATTTCAAATAATAAATGTAATAATAACACGTTGAGTATTTTCATGTCATAAATGTCTGACGCAGCAGGAGCCTTCATATAAACTGAGAGCTTTTCACCGTCATAAAATATAGCAATACTGTTGAGAATAAATTTAGTCTGAGCTGAAAGTTTACTTAATATACCCTTTTCAAGAGTTAAAAATATATTCAAATTTGGAATAAATTTAATTAGGGAAAAGTTTTGCTTTCAACAGTTATTTTATAGTGTATTTCTTATTATTATTTTTGGGAGCTTATTCTTGAGAATGAAGTGGTTTATATAGGTCTTAAAAAAATGTATTATTATTTGTCGTCCAAAGTAGTTTCTTATTTCTAATTTACTGTTTGATCTAAGATCTTGCTAAACCTTTTGACGCAAAGATTTTTTAATTATTGTTTATTAAATGAGTAATAAATGTTTCAGTTCATTAGTAAATTGGAATTATACTGAACATATATTTAATTACACTGCCTCAAATAAATGTTAGTCATCATCATAAAAATACATAATCTTATATGTTCATCATCACAGATTCTTTCAATTGTACAGAATGTATGATAAAATATTATCAATTTTCTAATATTTACAAACAATGACATACTGTAAGGATTTAAAATTATACAAACATAAATCATAAACAGGTTGACTTACTTTAGATATAAATATTGACATAAATTGTATTTCTATAATAATAGAAATATATAACACATAAGAACTTTTCATACTTTATAAAGAACCATATAAAGGATAGTTTTTGTTCAGTAAAGCCTAATAGAAGTGGCTTAATTATCACGAAAAGAGACGAAATCTCTTTAAAATAAGTTAAAATACTGATTTGGCTTAATTTATCACTGTGCCAAGACCCTAAATGATATAGTCAAAAAATGATAAGGATATACACAAAAAGGAAACAAAAAATTTCAGCCAAAATATTGACATTTTAATAATCATACATCGTCAAAAATAATGAATGGTTTATAGACAACGGGTAATAGCTTGCATATTTGGTAAAAAAAACACTTAAATTTGTGCTTGATCTCTTCATATATTTTATGATTACCTCATTAGGCTTAAAAACGATATGTTCTCGTGTACAGAAAAATATAGACCTTGGAATATGAATATAACTACAGTTTCTAATTTGTTATCTTTGTACATCTCGTTACCTAATTACTGTAGAATTGTTTATAAAGAACGATTTAAAGATTTAACTTTCACTGAGAGAAAGACCGACAATAATATTAAAGTAAATATAGCACGGTCAAGATACCTCTAGGAAAATCATTATAAAGTTTAATTAGTAATTGTAATTATTATGGCAAATTTTGTTCAGATCTAATGTTCATTATTATTGCATTTTATGAGCTACTATATTAGGTTTCGTTACATGCTAAAACTACATAGTAAGATAAATAAAACAATACTTTTTTTATTTATATAAAGTTAGAGGTATACAAATAAATAACAAATGTTACATTATAATAGTAAGTTATAAACATTAAGTTAAAGGATATCTGACCACCAGGGCTAGGGAGCCCTCGCCAACACTTAGCCTAGATACCAATGGCTTAGGGATGACATCAGAACCACTTACAGTGACCAGCCAGGCAGGCTGCGTGCAAGGACGGGATACGTTAGTGGTTACCCATCCAAGGAACAGCCACGCTCGATATATAAACAAATGTATACACTTATTAAAAATGTAAATTGTTCAATGAAACACACCTACCCACTCAGCAGGAACACAAAACTAACAATGACCCACCCACCCACTCACCGTAATAGATTTACGACTTACATCATTGTGGGCTTACATTTTTGACCTACATTTATTTATAATGTCGTCCATTACTTGATTTACTGTAAAACACAATTAGTATGACCATGGACTTGTGTGAGGGGTGTACGTCTCAATAAGTATGACCATGGACTTGTGTGAGGGGTGTACGTCTCAATAAGTATGACCATGGACTTGTGTGAGGGGTGTACGTCTCAATAAGTATGACCATGGACTTGGGTGAGGGATGTACGTCTCAATAAGTATGACCATGGACTTGTGTGAGGGGTGTACGTCTCAATAAGTATGACCATGGACTTGGGTGAGGGGTGTACGTCTCAATAAGTATGACCATGGACTTGTGTGAGGGGTGTACGTCTCAATAAGTATGACCATGGACTTGTGTGAGGGGTGTACGTCTCAATAAGTATGACCATGGACTTGTGTGAGGGGTGTACGTCTCAATAAGTATGACCATGGACTTGTGTGAGGGGTGTACGTCTCAATAAGTATGACCATGGACTTGTGTGAGGGGTGTACGTCTCAATAAGTATGACCATGGACTTGCGTGAGGGGTGTACGTCTCAATAAGTATGACCATGGACTTGTGTGAGGGGTGTACGTCTCAATAAGTATGCTGGGGGAGGAGGGATTCACTAAAATAAACCCAGACTTTACAATTCAGGTAATTCAGTAGCTGAGGACAACGAAGTGGAAGTTGTCAATGATACAACTTTGCCATTAGCAGAAGCACTTTACGAAAACCATAAATCAAAAAAACACGAAGTTTTTGTTGTTTCCTGTACAGTTTCTTTTTCTTTTGGAATAAATTCGTCTGTCCATAAAGATCGAAGGCAAATATTTTTATAAATTATAAAAATAGCATACAAAAATATTGCACAGACTTGAACTATTTTAATTAACTATGCAAACAATAAAAAAATGTGTAAAATATCACTTCATTGATATCCATGTCAATTTATCCTTTTAACAAAACCTAGGAAATTCTTTTCGATACAATTAACATTGTATAATTTTAATTATACCACCTTCCCTTAATTAATCTAGAATATTTATTTAAGAGTAGAAGATCCTATAAAAAAATTATAAAAATCAGCCACTCTTAACTCAGAGAGATAATCTAGTATTACATACGTATCCAGCACGGTAAAACGGAATGACACGTTTAAATGCCCAGAAACTGAATGATTGGCAAAAGTGATAAATTTAATTATTTTAGTGGAGCATAATTAGAGGCATGGTTTAAGGGTCTGTATTTTTAACAAAATCCAAATTGTTTAGTATTAAGAATATTATGTAGTCCTGACTTTTGAACCATGTTGTTATTAAAGTTAATTAATTATAATCGAATGTTTATCACAATAATTGTTTAGTAATAGTGATTCAATTTATTTAATTATAACTATTAATTATTATTAAAAATAACTGATCAATACACAAACATAGACAATCCATTTTTACAAAAATAATAAGAAAATAAATTAGATTAGTTATAGATTTATATGTGTTTGAAAATAGGTTTTTTTTCATATAAGGGTCATATAATACTTAATATATCTTCCAAAGGATAATCCATTCAAACCAAATTAACCCAGTTCCTGTTGTAGCATACATATAAATGCATTGGAAAAGTCTAAATATTCTTTATAAATTTTACAATTCTGTCATTAATCATTCTATTACAATACTCACTCAAACATGCAATGTGACACATTCACTCTTCCAATTAATTCTAGTTCCAGCGCTGGTACTAGCTCACCAACGATATGGTCCCACAGTTGTTAGCCAAAACCACGCCCACATAACAAAATGCATGGCAGGATAAAAAGCTTTTAAGACGTATTTTTAAGTCTTTCAGGGTTGTGAGGTTTTCATAGTCTGAGCAATATGTTGTTGAAATGGACACCAGCTTCTGAGGGCAAGTGCTCAAACTTTACTGTTCTGTATTTACCTAGCCCTGTAGTGTTCCCTCCCGCTAGTCTTATATTCATGTAAACCTCGCCCCTGACTGAGGGTGCATTTAATTATGAACAAAATGTTGTTTCAAAAATATAGAGGAAGGGCAACGTTTAGTTTTTTTAATATTTAGAAATTGTCCTGTTAGTGTCTGTGAAGTTGCCTTTGTAATTATTCGTATTGCCTTTTTTGGAAGTCTAAACCATCTCAAGGATTGATTGTACTCACAGGATAAATACAATACATGCAATGCATTAATAGTATGATATTTAAGTCTGTCAACTATATTTAACATAGATGTATATGACTTTTACTACTAAAGTTGGGCCAAGATTAGAACTATTAGAGGAGTTTGTCCTAACCAGTAATTACTATTGGTATTTTATTATAACCTTTAAGTACCATAAATCTGTCTGCATATATGGTGTACTCAAATACTTATATAACTTTGAAAATATTTCAGTAATTTGGAAAAACATCAAATTTTATAAATATTTGACACATATTTCAAGTTAAGGGAAAAAGCCAAGGTCTTATTATTGTCTATGTTTTTTATTCGTATAGAGAAAAATCAAGTAGCTATAAAAGCTGCAAGTTCTGAAATGAGGATAAATAGTCTTCGTTCTCAAATAGTTCACACAGAAACCCAAGGCTATACATCTTGTCGTGTGATAGAAAACATTTAGCAGCACAAGAAAGAACGACAGCACTGTCATTACTTACTAGTATTTGTAAAGGTCCGAGTGTCAAGATAAAGTTTCCAGTTACAAAGACTATCACTGTGTCCATTACTTATATAGCTCACAGATAACAGGAAGGAGAGTGTAGACTGCTGAGGAACTTTCTGGAAGTACTCAAGGAGAATAAATAGTCTTCGTTCTCAAATAGTTCACACAGAAACCCAAGGCTATACATCTTGTCGTGTGATAGAAAACATTTAGCAGCACAAGAGAGAACGACAGCACTGTCATTACTTACTAGTATTTGTAAAGGTCCGAGTGTCAAGAAAAAGTTTCCAGTTACAAAGACTATCACTGTGTCCATTACTTATATAGCTCACAGATAACAGGAAGCAGAGTGTAGACTACTGAGGAACTTTCTGGAAGTACTCAAGAAGAATAAATAGTCTTCGTCCTCAAATAGTTCACACAGAAACCCAAGGCTATACATCTTGTCGTGTAATAGAAAACATTTAGCAGCACAAGATAGAACGACAGCACTGTCATTACTTACTAGTATTTGTAAAGGTCCGAGTGTCAAGATAAAGTTTCCAGTTACAAAGACTATCACTGTGTCCATTACTTATATAGCTCACAGATAACAGGAAGGAGAGTGTAGACTGCTGAGGAACTTTCTGAAAGTACTCAAGGAGAATAAATAGTCTTCACCTTCAAATAGTTCACACAGAAACCCAAGGCTATACATCTTGTCGTGTGATAGAAAACATTTAGCAGCACAAGAAAGAACGACAGCACTGTCATTACTTACTAGTATTTGTAAAGGTCCGAGTGTCAAGATAAAGTTTCCAGTTATAAAGACTATCACTGTGTCCATTACTTATATAGCTCACAGATAACAGGAAGGAGAGTGTAGACTGCTGAGGAACTTTTTGGAAGTACGCAAGGAGAATAAAAGTTTTAAATTAAGACTTTAGTAAAGCTTTTTAAATAAGTAATAATGTACTTTAAAAAGTATCTTATTTATTTTTTAAATAAATTCAAACCAAATCATTAAAACTAGTACGCTAGATATGTCTATTTATTTATTATTATTATTTGATCTCAGATATATTAACGCATTTCAAGCCAAAAATAAAAAATGTAGGGTTTTTACATCGTTGTATACAACTTACAACTGATAAGAAAGATGAATGTGGTCTTGGAGTAACATACAACAGAAGTAGAAACTAAATGCACAGTTTACAAATCATTTTGAAAATCTTATTTCATATTTAATGCAATATAATTTATCCCAAGTCCTTGTCTGTTAGAGTTCTTACGTGGATGATAAGTGGTTTGTTAAGTAGTAACCTATTTATTGAAGATCATTTCTCAGATAAGGGTGAACTGATATTTTGACTTTGTTTTGTGCTCTTTATCTTTGTTACAAAATAACTATTGTAATATCCCTTAAAACATCTAAACTAAAGTAAGTACCTTCAAACTTCAGGCAGTGGGAGACTTTAACGTAAAATGCAACGGCGCAAGGTAGGCAATTCAGATACTGAAGTGTGACGCGGGTTGTCTAAGTGCCCCTGCAATAGTTACAGGCTAGATTACTGTTATGTAGATGATATTTGGAGATTTCCAATGCTTGAGTGTTTAAGAAACAAACACAACGTTTCGACAGGTATAACAAAGCCGTCTTCAGGTGTACTAACTAACTTAACATCTAAAACAATTATTTTTTATTTTTATTTATTATTTTTTTGTTCTTAACCCATACTACATCAGAAGAGACTTAATACTACATGCTGGATACTAAATATTACTGTTGTAAGTCAACATTTCTTAAACAACTATCACACATAACATAATTATACAAAATATAATACACAATATGAAATAGAAAATATGAAATCAGTCAACAAAACACAGAGCAAGTTATTAAATAGACTAAATACGTAATTACATGCAAAAATAAATGCAAAATATGAAAAAAATCAACAGAGCATAGGTTAGGTTATTAAACAGACAAAATATTCAATGAGACACGAAATAAATGCAAAAATATGAAAAAATTCAACAAAACATAGAGCAGGTTATTTAATAGACAAAATATTCAACTTATCCAACCAGCTTTAAAATTTCACTGAGGTGGGGGGAAGGAGTCCTCGCACCACTACATTTACGAGATTGTAGTGAATCAACTCACCACGACCGTCAAGACGAATAGTTTATAGAGCTACTTAGTTATGACTCTTTATTTAAGTAATTATTTTATTATTTACTCATATAAACATTCAAAACCTTTCTTGAAAAATGTCATGCTCTACTTCAGTCTTTGCATCATTCCTCGTAGGAGAGTGAATTCCCCTTTTTCGCTAGCCAGCTTTTTCCTCCACTCAATATAGGTTAAATATATAAGAGAGCAACTCGTTTTGGACACAATTTAGTTTATTTTTCCATACTCATTTTTTTTAGATTAGCATGTTTGAACAGTTCGATTCATTGCAATGTAAACGTAGCCAAACTATTTGAATAAGAAATAAAAAAGGGAAAACAACATGTAAGAATACAGACTCAAAATTAGTTTGAAGTAAAAAAAATATTTTAACTTCACTTGCCAGTTCACATAGGCTACAAACCTTTGCGTGAACTTTATTCAGCGAGTGAAGTACCGACCCTTGGCTCAGTGGGGATTCGAACCTTGGACCTTGCCTTCCGTAGTTCGAAGCCTTAACCACTGAACCACCACGCCGGCTAAAACGTTCTACAACCCAGGGCTCTGGATTAGAAAATAATCAATAATCAAGATCATTACTAGCCATTAAATGATTTCTAATTACAATTAGCTTCAAATCTAATGTCGTCATAATAGTTCGTCACATGATATATGTCTAGCTCTCTTTATGTAACTATTAAGTTAAGTGGTCGGAGCGTGTCTTCAGTATACATGTATACATGCACGAACCCAAAACCGATGTTTACTAGATACAGTAAACAGACTTGCTTCAGTTCACTATAGGAGGGTGAACTTCCTTACATGTAACGGGTAGTATATAAAATATGTCCTTCAAAGTACGGGTACACATTTTTAATAAATGGCTAAAATATTTTATATTTCTTCGTGTAAGTAAATTACAGACCTTATATTTTGTTTTAATACGTGCTGAGTCGAGGCTATTTGCTGAGGAACACCTGACCGCTGAGTCAGGCTCATGTAAAATGCAGGTCCAATAGGAAACTGCAAGTTTATATAAGACCTCAGCTTCGAGTACTTTATTTTAGGATCTATCTCTCTCAGAACTATTTGTATTGTTATATTTATTGGTTACATTTTTACACTAATGTAAAAATAATATAAAGTTTATTTTTTTATAGAGTAAAGTACACATATATTTTTACTTAACTATTTTAAATTTTTTTAATGAGTGTTTAGTTTTTCATGAGAACTATTATTTTCTTATTCTTAAATTTGGTTGGACTTTTCCAACGAGTCAGTGATTTTTAACTATACGACACTTCGAGGGGTTAAACATTCCCCTCGTTCTCAAGAGTCCTTCATTAAATTACATTTATTATTCAAAGAAAAAGAGGAAAGGCCAGAAGAACGGGGCTTGTCACAGTTACTTTGTTCAAACTTACAACATATTAAATTATTTTAACATAAAAAATACATATCCTGAAATTACGCTGTACGCTGCACCTGCCTCCAGGCTAAGGGAGTCGAAGGGGCCTTGTTCGATCTCCCCTTACACTAGAAACACTACTACTGACCCACCATTGCAGTTATGCATCAGGCAGTTCGGTGGCAGATGAAGGTAGATGATACCCAGTGACTGTCATAATAGTTTATGAAACGATATTATGAATTTAAAGCCAACTATATTTTTCTATATTTTTATTTATTTATAAAAATAATTAAGAAAATGGAACTCTCCAATGCTATATATTTGTTTTAAAAGCTTTTATAAAATGGCTTATGATTTATTTAACTCATATCACTTAACTAATGTGTTAGTATGTGCTTGTGCGTTTGTGTTTTTTTATATGATTAAAATAATTGGCTACATGTATTCCATTATTAGAACCGGTCGTGAGTTTTTTAATATGTTATGCAACAAATTGATCCCTCTCATAGTCTCACTAGAGTTTAGCCAACTTTATATCTATAAACTAAACTACCCAGCAATTGTACAAGATTAAACCTGCAGATACTATGAAACTTTATAATAAGAGCTTTGGTTGGAAATAGAAAAATTAATACAAAACAGTCCAAGCGAACCTTTATAGAAAGAATTCCTAATGAGTTTAAAGCTTGAAGCTTACATCACTGTTTGTGGTGTGGTTTAAACTTTGTAAAAACAACCCTTTTTGGTGAATGAAGCAAGCATATGTGTGGTTGAGTTAAACTTGTTTAAATAAACTTTCCTTTTACGGGATATTATTTTCATTTGATGTGTTTCAGGCTCAAACAAAACATATTTACATATTCAAAAAGTTTGTTATAGATAATTTACGAAACGAAAACATTTTTTGTGATAAAATGCCAGTAAATGTATATGTGTCCACTCTTTTAAACGCAACGTATACACATATGTATTTTTATCTTTCAAGAAACTAAATAAATTAAAAACGTTGACGAAAATAACAGGATTAAGAAATATTGTTCGTGATTATTTTTTTTTTATTTATTGTTTAGCTAATTATTAAAATTGTATTGTTACTGCCCACTTTCTTTAGTTTTGTTAAAAAACAAATTCTACTGAATCTCACTATAACAGCTGTAGTTTTGTCCTTGCAAAATCGCCAATATTTATATATTCTATGATATTATTGGATATACAGCTACAAAAAGAAAGCGTGCCGTCCATGATATTGGCACACTCATACACTAAAAGTTGATCTTCTTTGAGCACATAAACTGGTTGTATCTAAAGCTAGGAGGAACTTGGGTCTCGTCATGTTGATCGTCTGATACTTACAACAACCACACTCGTTCATAATTGTACAGTTATTGGTTTGAAGGTTCCTTGAGTGTGCACCATTATTTGGAATAGGGACCGGATACAATCGTACACAGATGCAGCTGTCGAGGCCGTGCAGAGAAATTTCCGGAATGACTGGTCTGGAAGTTTCTGGATGACAATTAAAACAGAAGACAAATAATCCTACAAACTTTCAAGCTCCGAAGTTTTGCAGTTTCTTAATCCAGTGATCATTGTTTGAGTCAGTGGTATTTGGCTTTATTTAAAGATATTTATATATATATATATATATATATATATATATATATATATATATATTAAGTCCGCTTTAAAAAATAATATTATCTTATCCTTAATTATAAATGTTTATGTAAATATGTTATTTAGGAATGTACAATTAAAATTTAAATTAAATTATTATCATTAAACACGTCTTGCTACTAAGTTTTTAAGTCATTAGATTCCTATGATCAAGCTATATCACTGCAAATATAGTAAATATCTCCATGTCGTAACTGTCAGGTGGAGGGTTATGTCTGACATATAAGCCAAAAGGCTTCCCTGAACACGGAGCATGTCGTTACTGTCAGACGGAGGGTTATGTCTGACATATAAGCCAAAAGGCTTCCCTGAACACGGAGCATGTCGTTACTAGCTGGGTTACGGCACACTACAGCCATCTACCTGAAGGGATCTTATGCAAATCTGACACACCTGACGCCTTACAGAAGTTAGGGTTCTCTAGTAGTTTTGTTTTCGTTTGTTTAGTAATTCTATATGTTGTGACAGATATACTAAATATTTACTAGCAACAATAACATAAAATATTTTTTATTTTAAACACATTTTAAGTGTTGGTCTTTAGCCTTTACTCTAATTACTATCATTATATTACAAAATAAATATTTGACTAAATAATATTCACAGAAATACTTATTTTTAGTATATAAGTCCAACTGAAAAAAATAAAGTTATTAATAATCATCTATACTCGTAAAAAACATAATTTTCTTTATATTTTTTCATTGTGGTTTTGTTTATTATATTGACATAGGCTAATTGAATATGAGCTTTGAACATCCTATTAACAGTCTGTAATGAACGGGCAGAACAAGGTTAAGAAGGAGATCGGCATCTCCTTCAAAAAAAGTAAAAAGATATTTTTGCACACATCCACGTATTGCTGTAATATAATTTAAAACGTAATTTCCAGTTTTATATAAACACTGTTGCATTATCAAGCTTTATAAAGTGTAAGTCTATATAAAAAATATATATTGAATTGTCCATAAGTAAATGGATAACAGATTTCCTTAAAGTTGACTCAGGTTTGAAAATACTTTATATGCTGGTACTTTTTTGTTGGGCAGATCACTAAATTTACCAATAATAATTAATTGAATAACATCTTGGCTTTTATAAATGAAATTTTACAAAATAGAGAATAAATAAGACGTGATTTATTAAATACATTTCTTAAGCAGAATAGTTACCTATTATAATCATAATTTAGTTTATGATGTGCATTAAAAATAATATGGAGGTTCAAATCCCATTTCACGTTATGTTTACTGCTATGACAGTTAAAAGTCCCGTAACATTTATGTTGCTCATAAAATGTTTGTCTAATAGGCATAATGGAAACAATACAGTAGTGTTCTCTACATATTAAATATTTAAAAATACGTAAATAAATTATGATTCATAATAGAACTTTTCAAATATTTTCTAAATTGTACATCTGTTCAAATAATCTATGAACAATCAGGTACAAAAGAAGTATATGCGCTACAATATAAAATATTAATGACATAATATAGTGCAGTAGCTTTTTGACATTGTTGAGTTTGGTCCATTGTCATATATCAATTGTTCTTTAGAATAAGGGAATTATTTGTTTCATATTGTGAATAAGTTAAGAGTTAAGTCCTCCAAATATTTACAAATAGTTATGATTCTTTTTATTTATTTGGAATAAATAGAACAGTAATAATAGTTCAGTACAGCAAATATTATTAGACCATGTTATATTTAAATTTCTTTGTTTAATATTGTCGCACAGTTTATATGTACATTCACAATATTATTTTTTATCGCAAAAAAGTCATCAAAATATTCTGAAATATCCCTATATGAATTAATTATGATCAATTAACAATCCGTTAAGGAAAATGTTTACTTTTTTTACAGATATATATTGTGTAAAAATAAATTGTTTAACATACAATTGCCTTTACCATTAACAAGTGAACTGTGCTTTGTAACTAAGGTGATTCAGGAGCTAAAGGCAAAGAAGGACAACGTGTCCATGATGTAACTTTGCCATTAGCAAAGGCACTTTATGGAACCATTAATCAAAACAAGAACCAAGCTTTCTATTGTTTCCTGTACAGTTATTTTTTTAGGATAAATTATGTCTTGATATAAATGCGATTTTATACCTTCAATAAACTATTATTAATTTAATATATAATTCAAATACTTAACTAAACTAAAACATTTAGTATATATACATATTTTTTATTTATCTATTTATTTTTTTTTTTTTTTAGAAAAGGTCGATGTCTTCTTTCTTAACCTTACTCTGGCAATTCCTCACAGACTATTGATCTGTGCGAAGCGAACCAGTACAGTAGAAAGTGAATATTACTGGTAAACTTCCAGACTAGGCCGGATTCGAACCAGCACTATCACTAAACCAAGCTCAAAGACCTGACGACTTAGGCCGCTCGGCCACCGACTCAGCAAAATTATTATTATACTCTATGATGTAAAACTATTCCGTAATAATTGAGTTATGAGTACAAAACTTCAACTAAATAAAGATTAAGACAAGAAAAATATCTTCTAGAGGAGACAGGAGTTAATCATTTACAGTTTGTACCAAACATTTTCTTTTCATAAGGAAACAAATTCAATTTTTTTAAACCAACAACTCGTTACAAAATATATCTTTTAGTTAAAATTAAAATTGGATAGTAATAAAATTTGATTCTATAGTTCGTTTGAATAAAATATCTTTTAACGTGGAAAAATTTTATTCCTACAACAATTTTATATTTAATATAACAGCATTAACTAAGTAAAGTTTTTAAAACCATAGTTCTTACCAAATATAAACCAATATGAGGACGAAGATTAAATTAAAAGAATCCATAGTGAAATGTAATAGTAAAACATCAAATATTTTACTAACAGGTTTGTTATTAATAGGTGTAGTTTATTTTATATTTTGGAAAAAACATATCGTAAGGAAATTTTTGTGTTTTTAATTCTCTCTAAATAATTATAAGTCACAAATAAGTTTTACCATTCAAAAAAACTACATCCTTCACCTTGACTATCATAATCTCAATATATACATAATCAAAAAACAATTAACTCAATCGTGACGAACTCTCTGGAAGATGCACTGGAGATGCACATAAACTTTGTAAGAGAGTTAGCGAGATAATAGATAATAGAGAGGATTTCTTGAAAATCCATTGTTAAGGGTTGGAAATAGGTCCTCAACGTTTCCTTTTTTCCCATAAGAGTAAATTGGCATTGATTTAATTTAATAATTTATTTCAAACAGCTGATACAAAACATAAATCATACTTAAATGTTTTTTGGTTTATCTGTTGTAATCAATACTAAATCTGACCTACTGTACCATTTGCATTCCTCTAAAGTAGACCTTTAGGGTTTTCTATATAATAAAACTTTGTTGTACAGGAAAATGGCAGCAGGCTGAGCTTTTGTATTGAATTTATGGTTTATAGAGAGAGCATTAATCAAGCGTAGGGAACCACCTCGTAGCAAAGCAATAGCTGTGATATACAAATATACAGGAATTTCGAAGGCATATATGGCTGAATATTAAGTATTTTTCTAAAGTTTTATGAACTATCAAATTTAAAGATTGGTAATATATATAAATGTTTGTATAAATGTGCCCAGGTTATTTTCACACGTATTTATTTCATCGCTATTTTAGCATAGATTTTGAATTTAACAGTACAAGATGATTATAAAATATAGTAAATGTACTTTTCAGTTAATTTGAATGTTTGCATTTGGAAATTTCTTTTACAATGCATCACACGTCCTTGTGTTGTTGGTTAATATGTGTCTGCTAATGTGTCAGACAACAATGTAGCGAAGCATGACTCTTTTCACCAAAACCTTTGGATGAGACATGTCTCAATGACTGCTGAGATATGGGTGTTTTATTGCAACACTTATGCCTATATAATTTTACTTGGTATTTTTAAATAAAATTATTATTGCGATGAGTTTTAATTGTGTATAAAATAGAGATAAATCAATGCCACTTCATAAATAGCACGAGAGATCAAATATGCAATACCAAAAATAAATAGGTATGTCAAATTATTTAACGCGCTGTTCACTTTAATGTAACTTCCTAACTATTAGAACATATTTTGGCTCTTATTATGTATTGATTCAAATATCCTCAACAATAGACCATTCAAGTTAGAATATAATAAAATAAATTACAATAAAACAATATGTGTTTAAGTATGGGAAAAATAATTATTTTAAAATATTTTTTTAACAAAATAAATAAGTATACATGTGATTTTTTCCAAATAATAAAGCTCGCGACCCGGTGTTATGGCTTGGAGTACCTCCTAACAAACAATCCTACCGGCCTCTTGAGAACTGGGATTAATATCTATAAATTTACTAAACACAATAGCATTAAATCATATCTATTACTTTATCGCGAATATTAGCTATTCTTCATGACAGGTGGTTTATTGTTATATTTTTATGTACCAAATATGACACGTCTTTGCTCGAAAGGGCGTTTTATGGCTGTGAATTCAAATAAAATATATAATACGAAAGTCGATTTGTCTGGATTGATAAATACAATCTTATAAATAAAATCTACAACACACAGTGATAAAAGTACAGTGATAGGAATTGCGGATGTTGATATTGACGGGAAAAGAGACGTTATTGAAATGATCCGCTGCTAGATTAATAACGGATATCCGTTTGTTCAGGAAATGCATTCAACACACATATCCAGAGCCAAATGTATTTTACTCACAACCTCAAGTAATAAATGTTTACTGACAGATCATTAAATTCATATTGTAATATTAAGGAACAGTAGATAATTTAAATGTATAATACCATTCAATAACATAGTGTATAAATGTCATTATTAATAATATTTTAGGTCAAATAATCAATATTGCTTTATTTAACATTTAAAATATATTAAGGGGATGAAGGCATGTAAAAGTGCAGGAATTTAACTTATGTTTCTTTCAGTAACCAAATAATTTAATACTGAGTAAGAACAATCTTTATCGATTGGTACTTATATTATTACTACAGCAAGAACCTAATTGTTCCATATTTGTTAGTTATTTGTTTGCTCCTCTAACATGCATCCTACATAACCATACATGTTTTATAATTTTTTTTGTATTTAGACAGAGAAGGAAGAAACAGAGATCACTTTCTTATGGCCTCGGTGAACGCCTATGTTGCAGATATACACAGACTTCAACTAATACAAATAAACTATAATTATTACTACACTTGTCGTTGAGGGGATATAAAGGAAGGGGCTGACAAGGTGCTGGCCTTGCCATGTTCGTGCAAACTGGAGAAATAACTACTGGACATTTAGCACACTATTGCGTGCAACGTCTGTTTCTTTCTTATCTGTTAAATTGTATTATTTCGTAATATAAATTCCAAATATGTTTGGTGCTTTGAATAATATTTAATAGTTTATTAAGAAAAACAAAAGTTTCTTGGCCTATGTTGAAGGTTTTAATGACATCATATTAACTTCTTTCCAATATAATTTTACATTCCCTAATTTATTTATTTGTTTCAGTCATAAAATCAGTATTTTATGATATAAAAATAATTTCATTAAAGTCTTTCATAAAACGTATTTTCATAACAAGTAAAGTTAATTTTAAAATTTCATTTTTAGAGAGTCCACTTCAATAAGAATTTCTTTAATTCTAGAATTTCAACACGAGAAACGGGGTCCAAATCTCTTGGAAATAATTAAAAATAAGAAAAAAAACTGTAAAATGATTGAATATACGATATTGAATAAAAATATTTAATAGGAACTAGGTATTTATATAACAATCAAAAGGTTCTTATTTTTCCATAGTAAAGAAAATATATTATTAGGTACCATCACCGCAGGACGTGTATGGATACCCATCCATTAATCCATCACTACAGTACGGGTACCACCACTACACCAGGTCTCGATTCACTGACCTGGGTGCCTTGTTGCACACGAAATCCTCAGTGTTTTGCCACATATG
This sequence comes from Stictocephala bisonia, assembly GCA_035578905.1. Classification (NCBI taxonomy): domain Eukaryota; kingdom Metazoa; phylum Arthropoda; class Insecta; order Hemiptera; family Membracidae; genus Stictocephala; species Stictocephala bisonia. The sequence continues at coordinate 40,888 of JAQJVL010001188.1, read as the reverse complement.
CCAAGTGGGATGTTCAACTCTATTGGTCCCACCCTCCTTCTTCCACACCTAAATCAATGGGGTTTTTATGGCGAGACAGTTCCGTAACTGGCGATCGAAGTCCTGCTGCATGCAACTAAGAAACTTTTTGTGCAAACTGATTGTAGCATTGGTTAGTATGTCAGGATTACTTAGAAAACAATTGCCTTTATTGTCCACTAAAATACTTAAGGAAGTGTTTTAAAAGAGGCACAACGGCACCCCATTACTCTTACTATATTAATAAATATTTTAATTTACCTAGACAAAATATAGTATGGAATACACAATTTAAAATTTATTTGCTCTCACAACTAAAAATATCGTGATAGACACTTATTTTCTCATACATATTAGTAAAAACTTGAATGTTAATGTGAACCATCATTTAGTACAGTTTTTACTATTGACATTATTTTATCTAAATTTGAAACTGTATACAATAATGTGCAAATATATGTACTTTTATTTCCCTTTGTTATCTTGTTAATATTTATAATACACTTTTGTTTTAAATACAGAATACACAATGTTGCTTTTTACTTGGACGTTGAAAGCTTGGCAGAAAGCCAACCAAGGCCACAATCCATCACTTGCTAAGTCACCATGTACCCCAACTTTTATTACTTCCTTGGTAATCTCACTTTTTGTTCTTTCAAGGTAAGTTTTTGCAACCGTATCAAGTTGATGAGCTTAAAACTGTCTTAAGTCAATTTAAATATTTATATTATTTATGTATAATTAGTTTAGTGTAGAAGTAATGTAAGCTTTAATTGTTACTGTCGTAAAACAGTGAAACACGTAAAAGCCCCAAAAGATGTTGTTTTATTTTGTACACTATACTATGTAATGCTACTAGCAACCAATATGTAGTTCTAATAATTAAAATATTAAATGTTGAAAAGGTATCTTTTATAAACTGAATTATGCTGTTGCCTGATGAAACGTTTGGTTCGTTCCAGCGTTTAGGGTCTCACAATATTAGTAGGTTACGAATGTACTCTTTATGAAAATTAAAAAAATAAAAGCATAATTATAACATAAACTAGATTTTTTAAATTTTAAATCGTATAATCAATTTCTTCAGCCCGTTGATGGGTCTGGCATGTCAAACTTCGTTAATACAAATTCACAAACATACGTGCTTAGTTGTTCAGTTCTAGATTAACATTATATTAATAACCACTTCTTTTATATATTTAATTTATGTATATAAGTACATTGGTGATCTTGAGAAAGGTCAAAATAAATAGTAGTGATAGCTTACAAGTATATCGTATGCTTTCAACGAGGCTAGAAGTCTGGTCCATCTCGGAAACTGATCCACTAAGTAAGAATAAGGGCGTTCATTGCTCAAGGCAGTTAAGATCGGTGATCGAGACCTGGGCGTAGTGTACCACGACCTACCCGTACTGTGGTGATGGACTAATGACCCATCCATACCCGTACTGTGGTGATGGACTAATGACCCATCCATACACGTGCTGTAGTGATGTACTAATGACCCATCCATACCCTTATTGTGGGGATGGACTAATGACCCATTCATACACGTGCTGTAGTGATGTACTAATGACCCATCCGACAATCATGACTGAGCCTGAGTAGTTGGAAAGGGATGATTTTATAACTAAATATCAGCCACAACAACATAAAATATATTTTAAGAGATGGTAAATTAAATCATTAAATTTAACAATAACAACTTGTTTTGAACTTTTACACATAATTATATATTTTCTTTACCATGGAAAAATATGAACCTTTTAATTGTTATATGATACGTAGTTCGTATGTAATATATTTATTCAGTATCGTATATTCAATCATTTTACCATTTTTCCTTATTTTTAATTGCTTCCAAGAGAGTTAGACACCGTTTCTGGTTTTCAAATTATAGAATTAAAGAAATGCTTCTTGATATGGATACTGTACAAATGCAATTTAAAATTGCACTGTTAACTTTACCTGTTACGGAAATACGTCAGTGGCATTATTTTTAGACCACAAAAGATAATATATATTTCATTCAACAGTATATATTTACAAATTATTTTTACTTATAATAGTCGATTGGCCATAACAATATTGGAAAACTATAAAATAATTGTTTATAGTATAAAATAATTATTATAGTCAATAAATGTTTTATGATAGTAAAGCTAAAGTGAGACCTGTAAAACATTATAAAATAACATGTTGTTGTAAAAGGTTGTTATTATCAGCCCCTACTAACTATTTATATAAGTGTACAAAATGAGTCTTGCTCAGTTGTCTCTGAGTATTTAAAAATAATACACTTTTCGTTTACGAATATAAAAATTTAAAATAATTATTGATTATATAAATGTTCATAAATAGTTAAATGCAAAAAATACTATGACAGCTATTTCACTTAAATTCTGAATCGCTATACGATGAATGCAATTTAAAGATATGTATGATATTTTGATTTAATTTTCTAATGTTTCGTTGGCCTACACTCAATATATTTTCAAATGCAATAATGAAATAATTATTTATTCCAGCATTTAAACTCCAAATCAACAAACAGTTATAACTTTATAGAATCCTACTGGGCACAGACTCAAAAATAGTGACCAGCTATAAAAACAAAAAAACAGTTGAATTTTGTTCAATTAATTTTTTCAATTTGTTTTCATTTGGGCCACAAACTGAGGCATGTGTGTCAGTTAAATATAAAAAATCAAAATAAATACCAATATACTACAAATAAGATATACATTAATCTACATACTCGTATAAATACAATAAACAAAATAATAATTATATTTTACACTTTGGTATTTCAATCCATAATTACTAACTATTATTGGTTAGAAAATAAATAATATAAGGTAAATAAATAATAGTTTCTTACTTGTACTGTAGTGAAAATTTTGTTTTTTGAACTGTCACTCTATTATTACACTTTTTACATTTGTGTTTAAATTATGTATAAATTAATTTACACTATAATTAATTGTAAATTAAATAACTAATTTCCTAGCTTAAAAGTAAATCCTAAGGAATATGTTGATTTTTTTATATTAGTTGGCAGTTGATTGATATTAAAAAACAAATAACAAATATAGTCTATATGAGAGGTAATTTTACAAATATGTTAAGTTTTGAAGTAATTGTTAAGTTATAAGAAGAAAGGTTCAGGGATGTTTACTTATCTCGTGGGGTGTTCTATGTTAACATGTTATATCCGGGATATAATTACTTCCTAGCGCTAAAAATGTTGTAATATCTTGCAGAGCTTACACTTGTTTTTAGATTGATGGCAATGTTCCTACTTGTTGATGCAATTAGTGATGTTAATTATGTACAATAATTACTTGGCCCTTAACGTACTGAAAGTTTAAAAATTCAATATCCGTTGTGCAGTTTAACTTTTAGTAGAGGCTTTCGTATTTATTACTGAAAATTATCATATATTTAAATTTTTATTTCGTTCCAGATATTTCTTTACACTATCGTCTGACGTACTATAAAAGATTGTCTTATTTTCCTTCACTGTTTATATTTTGTATTTTATTTATTTATGTTACTTTATTTATTTAAAGGGAAGCCCATCCCCTTCTTAAACTTACTCTGTCCATGTTGTGTGATGAACATTCAGACAGAGTAAGTGAGCGAACCAGTACATGTGAAACTTGCTGATAAATATTCCAATCTAGGCCGAATGCTAACCGACGCTTACTCAAACGCCCTAGCGCTTAAAGCGCTTGTCCACCGGCTCGCCCCAAGTGAATTATTGTTATAAACTAGTTTTTATTTAACTTTTTAGAGTAATTAAAGCGTACATTAACCCCCACCCATACACGCACAGTAATATTGACCCACCCACCTGCCTCCATACGTTTGGTAGGTAGTATTGGTTTTCTGTTCTATATGTTTGACGTAATATATTTTTATTAAAGAACATATTTTTAAAATTATTTTACAAATTTAATTCAAAATAGCACTTTCTGAATTAAACCGGTGAAAGTGCTGTTTTAAATTACAATTGTGAAGTTCTTTATAAGTGTTCTTTAATAAAATGTTATATTGACTCATAACAAGCCAATCCACGTACAGAGTGTTGAATGGTGCATATATGAGCTGCATTTTGTACTTTGCTAAATATGTCTCCTTAGTAGATAGTAACTATGTTAATAATTATCTCATTGAGTGTATAGTTAAAGTTCATAGTAACAGTGCCAGCGATAATTAGTGTGGACGATACTAATAACTTTAACCCACCCATACAATAACTTTCAACAATAAATTAAAACTTGTAAACCTAAATTGACTTGGCTTCATATTTTCACACCAATACAAAATTCTCAATATAACATAGACAATATCATATGAATAGAAGGCATATTATCAAAAAATATAACTTTGAGACAAATTACTCAAATTTCAAATTATTAAAAAGGATTAATTATTACACTATAAGTTTTGTAATTTTATAAAATTTAATTTTCATTCAATTTAACATCATCGATTCCGTTGAGTTATTTAGTGCAAATTTGCTTGTCTCTTGCTCCTTTACCCAAATTTCAAACTCTGACTACCACCCAACATGGACACCCCAGACTTCCCTAGTATTGTACCAGCTGATAGCAACCATTCAGCGCACTTCAGTTAAGTATTACATGGGTTCAGTTATACAAACGACCAAAGTTTGTAGGAACAGGTTGAAAGAGTCCTTGTACTTTGTTTGTTTGTAGATTCACAGCGATGGCTCAGTGTTCAGTTATACAAACGACCAAAGTTTGTGGGAACAGGTTGAACAAGCCCTTGTACTTTGTTTGCTTGTACATTCACAGTGATGTCTCAGTGTTCAGTTATACAAACGACCAAAGTTTGTAGGAACAGGTTGAAAGAGTCCTTGTACTTTGTTTGCTTGTACATTCACAGTGATGTCTCAGTGTTCAGTTATACAAACGACCAAAGTTTGTGGGAACAGGTTGAACAAGCCCTTGTACTTTGTCTGCTTGTAATCTCACAACGATGTCTCATTGTTCAGTTATACAAACGACCAAAGTTTGTGTAAACAGGTTGAACCAGTCCTTGTACTGTGTCTGCCCACAATGGTGTCCTTAGTATTTCTAATATTTCTGACAAGGTGAGTATCTTTCCAAGTTTTCTTCAAAAATAGATATAATGAGTTATTGGAGTAGAGTAATACAGAAGCCAACACATAAATGTTTAACATAATAGTGTATAAAAAGTTATTCATGTTAAATTCTTAAAATTTAACTTTACATACGAATATTGTGTTACGTTTAAAAAATATATTATACAATGTTACGGACAGTAGCATTACCTAAGAAGGAATATCCCACTTCAAATTCTGTAGGCAAACGTAATGCGTGATGTTTTATATTACACTGAATTACCTTGTTAGATCTTTTTTGATAAATACAGTTTGTATAATATGTATTCTATTTTTAAGCAACTCACAGTGATTTTTTTTAAGTAAATCCCATCAGTGACCCATTTTAAAAAACTAAGTTTTTAAATCACACCTTATAATAATACATACATATTTCATATAGCATAAATTATAATGTATTTATAATGAATTATTTTTTTCATTAATTCACTTACACTTAAGAGGCCGGTGTTTCTTAATTTGTTCTTTAAACAATATGAGTCTGAGAGTTTTTGTGGAAATTTATGTCATCCATATTTACTATGACTATTGTCATTAACTTTTTATTTTAGAACAATTATTTTATCATACACCAAATTTACCATGTATTTTAAAGAACTTATATTAAAAAATATGACATCATATAATAATCATATATAAGATATCTAAAAAATTACAGAAAAACTAATTTACGTTTCTTAAGTTTTATAAAAAAATTTCTAAATGCAAAGCTATTACCCCAGAACATGTGTGGTTCAGTGGGTGGAATCCGAACAGTGTAGTCTGTGGTCTGATTTTCAGCTGATTGGCAACCCTGATACTCAGTTCTCTCCACTACACAACTCCCAAATAGTAACTACCACCCAACAAGGACACCCCACATTCTCTAGTAGTGTCCATGTCAATAGCAACCATTGAGTGGACGCTACGACGTTATTAATCGGATTTCGGGTTTGTATAAGGGGTTAACATTTTCAAAATGTACCATTAGAAATTTCATGTGAATGCGATTAAACAGAAGTAGTTTCGTTCCCACTATCGTTTAACAGGTGATAATTACATATGGTAATTTTGTTTTTGTTTTTTTTTTTTCAGAGTAAAAACAAGGATAGTAAAGTATTAAATGAAATGTTGACTTATGGATAGAGAGTAATTATTTGAAACACGTTTTTAATTTAAAAGAAAACATAACTTGAATTTTGTTACCAGCCAGTATATCTTGTAGACTACTGTTTTGCTGTCTTAATATTCGGACAACTCTACAAAAGAGAACAACAGTTATCTCTTAATTAATTAACTACTTGTTTGTAATATATAATTAAATTCTCAGAGCGCCTAATTACCAGTTTAGATTTAATTGTCACTAGTTACAACTTTGTGATGCACTACTCCAATCTATTTCATTTCTTCCATTAAGTAAATATGACAATCAATAGAGACTTCTAGAAACCTGTAAACTATCCCTATGCTATCAGTGGTACATTAAGTCCAATGTAAATAGTTCAACCAGATTAGTTTCTTTGAAAAGAGACACTGTTATCTAGTAAAATAATTCCCTTTTGTATGAAGGAATGTTATGTTATATAAGTGAGATATTTATAGGAAATCTTCAACTAATATTCTTCAAATATTTACATTAAGCATTAAGGAGGATTTTTTATAATTTTCAAGGTGTATTTTTCCCGGAAACTATACCACAACATACAGTTTTCAACTGTAACAGTAAATATAAGTTGTCATTTTATTATTCGTTACTAATTATATTTTTTATGGAAACACAATTGTTTAATTCCTTTTATTATAAGTCATATTATTTTATAGTACCTGCTCAATTAAAATGGAACAAAAGTTTTCTTTTTTGATTTAACATCAGTTGGTAATATATTACACGTTATTTTAATAATTGTATTGAAATGCTAGTTTTATCTATTAACTAACAAAAGCAGGATGATGTTTTTCACCAATAACTGACACTTTAATGAGTTATAACAAATATATAAAATTTAAGCAAAAACCATGAGGTATTTAGAAAATATTATTTTATATGTTTTTTACTAAAAATTAAAAGAATAACTTAATAAAAATGTTTTATTATTTATTTACAAATTAAGAAATATTATATTACATTGAAATATTATTGAATTATCATACAGTAACTACTACCATCCAAATTATAATATCTTGTTTGCTAACTAAATATCATGTACTTAAGAAGACAAAGGAGTTCTAAGCAAATAGAAAATAAATGCTTTTATCTCACTGAGTATCAAGACAAGTGGAATGGTTCGAAGTGGTTGAAGAGGAAATGTCTTTTGAAGTGAAAATTTGGAGTAGAGAATTCAGAATCGTTTCAACCCAGTGATTCGCTTCCTTCATTTCACTCGTCACTGAAGTGAGACAATGCTCACAGCTCCATATTTAATCTTTATTAGTGTATTATTGTCTAAGGGAAGATATTTTTGTTCATTTGATGTAAGGTTAATTTTATTACTCGTCTTCGTAATAAACTTATGCAATTGTTTAAAGCCATTGTTAATATACAAAAGCATTACAATTATGCCACAGTTTTAGTTCCATTATTACAAAAGCATACAATGATGTCATTGCTTTTTTTAATAGTAATATAAAAGTAATACAACGTTTTGTACTTGTTCTTTTCATTATTCTTAATGATTTATTCATTAAGAATAATGAATTCATTATTCAAGTGATTTGTACAATTGATACAATTCACTATCTCTGAATTGTAATTTTAATTTAAATATGATTGGATTATATATTATGATAATTTACATGCCAACGTCTTTTTCAAGGTTATATGTGTTTTTTATTTTACATTTTAGTAAAATCCGAAGACCAAGTTTATATTAATGTTAATATTCTTTTAGCTATGAATATTTTAACTATCTAAAGTGTTCAATAGTTTAAAGTACACACATACAATTATTAAAACCATCCGAGCATCAGTTTTGAGTACCTTTAAATACGGAAAAGCTGTCTCTTTGTGTCATATCTGAATAATCACGATATTTATTAAAGTATTTTTATTTGTATGTCAAGCAAGGTAACACATTTTTATTTTCTTAAGCTAGATGAAATATATCCTCAATGTTCTTCAAAATGAATTTTATAATACATCCTTCAAAAAAGATTTTTCTGTTTTTTAATCTATTAATAATTTAATTAATAGCTTTGTTAAAAACCGAAATTATTATGTTTATTGTTGTGGTAGATATATTATGTAATATACACATTTAAAGAACTAAAGAATATAGTCAAATCAGCAAGTTAAAAACAGATCTGGGGAGAAAGTGAAAGGCTGCAAAGAGATGAACCTCAAATGTAGGTTGTAAAACTTTAACATTAGGCAAACACGTGCTGGAGACCACGTATTACGAACGTGTTTTTACTACAGAGAAGATCTTTACAGTTTCTTTCTCTGTCTTCTCGGTATAAAATTTATTTATTGAGCTTTCTTTGAGTGTAATAATGCAAATATTGCACACCAGATAAGAACACCTGCCTGAACATAATCATTTTAGGATTATTCTTGTTATCTTTAATATACTGAATAACTTTACCACTTATAATGCTATTGCTAATATAGCTTAAAGTAACTTGGAATTCTATAAGTTATATAATTTTGATATCTAAAATTGACTTATATAATAAGTAGATGCTCTGATTTCCAACGAAGAGGAACAAAAAACAGCATATATTATTTGTGATCTTTATATACTGGCCATTAATGAGTCAATAATACATGATACAGTTATAAATATCACGTTCATAAGGTCTGCATTGTAGACTATTTACAGAATAGTTATGGTATTGTTTATGTATCGATATATACAACGTAATGGTACATTATATTGTGCATTGTTTTTACAAATGTCTCAGTCTTTTGAGAGCAGGACCGTGAAGGACTGGAATTGAAAAGTAGAAGTATCTGTAGCAGTCTTTGTAGCCAACTGGGGACTCTTCAGACTACATTGTATGAGACTTAAGCTTTTAAGGTATCTTCAGTTCCCATACAAATTAACTTGTTTATTACTGAACTTAATATGATGCGCTGATACAGTAATTTATGGAATGCCTTACATAAACATAAAGTATATTGCAGGTATCCAATAAGAATGAATATCTCATATGGACAGTGTGCTAGGCAATTCTTGTAATTGTAAAAATATGAAATTGTTTGAAAAATTTAAATTTAATTTGTAATTTCATTAATTATTTATTTTTCTCAGATCCGTTAAGAAGGAAGCGAAACTAACAATCATTAAATGAATATAAATGTTCTTCAAATTCATAGTAAAAAAATTAAAATTAAGTTTTCTGCCTTGAACCACAGAACTAATTGAAATACTGATACGAAACAACAACTAATTTAAAATTGTACTACAACTGAACTGGTTCTGCTTTATCTCGGTTTATTTTTTTTTTTTTTTTTTATTATTTTTTTTTAAGTTTATTCGAAAATTTTTACATAATTATGGCCCCGCTAAGTAACAAATAATACTTGTCAGCGGGGTCCATCTTAACTGTAACATTTGATACATCAAATAAATTAGTATATAGTACATAGTAATTTAATAAATTTAACATAATCTTAAGAATAACTGTATAGAAACAATGGCAATTGGCGGGCAAATAATTCACCTAGTGTATAAGTGGCAAACTTAAACAAGTTAACTGATATTACATAGATAGTTTGTAATAACAAGTACTATGAATATATTTATAAAAAGGTTGTTCCCAAAGATGGTGCCTTTGTACATTTCATGAGGAATGGGTGGAGCTGATTAACTTCCCTTACCCCAACTCAAAAACAGGTTTCTCTGCCAGATGTGATTTAACATGTTCTCAAACTAGCATCTGCTTTAACTAGTCAGTTCAGTATCAGCTCCAACCATGTGCACTATATGCTCCAAGCTTACAGAAAAATTTTCAATGATGAAATAAACAAGAAATCAGCTCAATTAACCTATTCAGTTGATAATCCCAAAATTTCTCATTTGTAATGTGATTCTTACAGTACTAACACTACCCAATATCATGTATTAATTGTTATGTACTATGGAATATATTCAGTGTTGCTATTGTGTTTCAAAGTGTTTGGTGTTATATGTAATCCATATTTTAACTAACTTCATAGTTTTGGTGTTATAAGTGTGTAGTTTACTAATTTACTAACTCCAAACTAATAAAAAAAAAACCGAAAACTAAGGCAGTCAGTACTACTCACGAACCAAATTGATCAGTAGTGATGCGTTTTGTTGAATGTAAGTACACTAACAGTATACATTTAATAAAAATTATATGTATCTAACAATGAATTGAATTAACTCCAGTATTAACAACTTACACTAATATTTAAAAGTAAATACAAAAAACACAATTCCACTAAATTTATTGAGAAAAACCCATACTTAATCATGAACTTATAGTACATAATATTTATGCAGTCAGATAGACTGTCATATTGTTAATTAACTGTACAAACAATTTTATTTTGGTGAGTGACCTAACAATTTGTGGTAGTAAAAAGAAGTTGCATCCCAACTGTAGGTCAGTGAAATATCACCATAAATTATACAAAGTAATTTCCTAGTCAGCTAGGCTGTCACACCTTTATAAGTAGTTTTGTGTAGTTAATAGTGAAATTTAAGGGGATAACAATTAAGCACATTCAATTAAAACTATTCATAATTACAAAGTACTATGATGATAACTTCCAGTATAACCTACTAGGCTACATTCTTAAAATTAATTTCACAAATATTATCAGCACCTACTACTATAGGTTATTTATAACCATATTAATTTTAAAAATTAATACTGCAAAACAAGTGTGCTTTTTCATGAAAAATAACACAAACAAAAGATTTGAAGCAGCCCATCGAGGTTGATTGTACATCAGAAAATATAGTATATGGTTAGGCTTTGCCAAAATCTGTATAGACTACAGTATTTCATAAATTTATAATAGTTAGGCCCTAAAATACTTTACTAGCTATCATTTAAAATATAATTTAACTAATCATTAATACAAATATATCACTTGTAAAGAAAATAACAATGATTAATTGTCAATGTTTTCAACAATATTAACAGAAATAACAAAAATAGACTATAGCAGATAATAACACTACTAAAAATATAAAAATAGGCTCAACTAACATAAATATTTAATAATAGACTATATAAAAAGAAATAAAAACAATAACAAGAAATTAAATAACAAGAGCTTAAATAAGTTAACAAGATTTAGGTAGAATGATAGCAGTCTATGTCCAGCAAAGTCAACCAATTAAGTTATTATTTTCAAATATGAGCCACTGATATACCATCCTTTTAAACTTGCAAAATTCCATTTCACTATAGATTTCCACTGGCAATCCATTGTATAGATTAGGCACAATAAAACCTGGTACTCTCTCTCCAAAAACTGAGAACGCTGTCTGTACTTTTAGTTTTTCTATATTTCTTAATCGAAAAGAGGTATTTTTTAAATTAGGAATTTTATGAGTCTCATCAAAAAAATGGGCAATAATAATGCTGTATTTATAAAAACCCTTTGGTGTAAGGGTATTAGCTTTTGAGAATACATTCACTTCATTGTGTTTACCAAATAATAAGTTCAAACATTTACGCTGTACTTTTTCAATTTTGTTCAAATGACAATCAGCAGCTGTTCCATATAATATTATTCCATATCTTACAATAGATTCAGTTAAGGCCTTATAGACAGATATCTTTCCTTTCTCATCTAGGACATTTTTGAGCCTGAAGAAGGTTGCTGTACATGAGTAAAGTTTTCTCAGAATTGTCTCAATATGATCATTCCATATCAGACCTTTGTCTATAGTTATGCCAAGGTAGTGACATTTATTCTTTATTTCAATTTTAGTACAACTACAATCTGTAACTTGGGTGTAAGAAAGTAAATTTTGGCAAGTACACTTATGGTGCTTGATTACAGGAGTCATTGTTATTTTTTTATTTCTCAAATGAAGAATCATCATAACGGTTTTATTTGGATTAATTATAAGTTCCGTGTCATGCATCCACTTATTAATCTTATCAAAACTTATCTGCAATCTCTTTTGAGCTGTAGCTAAATTGCGATGGGACACAGCTATTAATATGTCATCAGCATAACCCCATATATTTACATCCTTTACCTGACTAAATATTTTGTTAATGTAAATGTTGAATAGTATTGGGCCAAGATTACTACCCTGTGGTACTCCAAAAGGGCATGGCGTACTTTTACTATATGTATCACTAATTTTAACCTTAAATGTTCTATTTTCTAAATAGGATTTAAACCAATTCAAAACAGTCCCTGTGACACCTATATCTTCAAGCTCTTTGATCATAATTTTGTGATTTATTGTGTCAAAAGCCTTTGTTAAGTCAATAAACAAACACAAAACATAACACCCCTTATTTACTTGAACATTAAAAACTTCACCAACCTCTTTTAGTACAGCTTCTGTTCCTTTCCCTTTTTGGAATGCAAATTGACTTTCACTCAAGATTCTCCCCTCACTCAAATATTTATTAAGGCATTTGCATACATACTTCTCAAATACCTTTTCTATACTGGGAAGAAGAGCAATTGGGCGATAGTTTTCATATTTACTTTTCTGCCCCTTCTTGTATATTGGCCTGATAACTGAAGTTTTTAAACACTCAGGAAATGACCCAGATACAAGGGATATATTTATAGCTTTTGAAAGTGTTGGTGCTAGATTATCTGATAACATTTTTAGCTCTTTATATCTAATATTATCAATCCCACAAGCCTTTTTTGTATTTAAATTAATTAAGATATCTCTGACTGATTTCTGATTTGACATTGGTATGTAAAAATTTTGTTGAATCGGGTTACCAATATTTATATCTCTTTCATTACGAAGACTTTTGCTGCACTGATGCTTAACTTCCAAAACTCCATTTATAAATTGATCAGCAAATCTATTAGATATTTGATCGGCAGTTCCTTCCATTACATCAATAATCTGTTTATCTATATTCAAGGTTTTACCTCTTCCCAATATTCTATTTACACCCTGCCACATTTTCCTGGTGTCCTTACCTGCGGTTTGAAATAATTCTCTGAAATATTGACTTTTCCTTAATTTTATTTCCCTATTAACTTTATTTCTAAATTTATTATATTGTTGCTTGTGATTTTTATTACTAGGATCTGCTTTCCATACTCTGAACAATTTGTCTCTTTCTCTTGTTAGGTCTCTCAAGTAGTTGGTTATCCATTCTTTTTCCATTCTATTTGTTTTCTTAATGTGTCGATGATTTCTTATGACTACCTGCGACTTTTCATAGGCTACATTAATTTGATTTATTATATACTCAAATGCATTATTTGCATTATCAGTTGGCATATTGCACCATTTAATGCTTTTAAGTTCTCTCATTAGTACCCTGTCATCTATATTTTTTTTCAATATATTATTTGATTTTATGACGTCATGCTGCATACTATATCCCATTGTTACTGCTATCGGATAGTGGTCTGATATTTTTGTTTTAATTATTGCTCCTTCTATACTACTTATTCCTGTAAATTGTCTAATATAAATGTGATCAATACATGTTTCAGACATTTTATCACCTCTAATTTCTTCTCTCGTATTATCCATAATTATTCTGCTTAAACCTCTTGAGGCCAGGGTCATTTCATATTCCTGAGTGATAGAGTCAGTACCATTATTGATATTGATATTAGTGTCGCCCACCACAATCAGATTACCAGTAGAAAAACTATCTGATAAAACAGCACTAAACTCATCCAGGAATATCCCAGGACCACAACCAGTGCTCTGAGAGGGTGGCCTATATATTGCTAGAATGTCAATCTTCAGTTGACTGTTTAGTCCTACAGGTTGAATTGTACCAGCAATACATTCAAAAGAATTAGTATGTAAACTAAGCTCACTAAAATGCATAGTATTAGAATTAATAAATATAACTAAGCCTCCACCTGTTTTGCCTACTCTACATTTACCAATTTTGACAAAATGATCTATATTATAATAACTATTGAGAATGTCACTAGTGCAATTAATTTCTGATAAGATAAGGATATCTATAGTTAATAAAATCGGCTGTAGCTGAACCATTAGAGTTTCCCAATTAGTTCTAATAGACCTAATGTTAAGGTGAATAAGTGAGAAACCTACTCCACTCTTGCTACTTTGAAGGGACCAAGATTCAAAGCTCAAAAAGTTTTCAAATAAGCACTGATTTTCAAAATTTTCCAAATTAAAAAATATGGTAATTTATGTTCAATAGAAAATTAGCAAGGACTGAATATTCAACATAATATGTTCAGTTACATTCCAATTTTTCTTAGGTCTTCAAAACTTCTGATAACAATAAAGTTTCTATCATCTTGATCCCTTCTAACTAATATTTTGCCACCCTGAAACCAAACAAACTTAAAATTATGCAACCTAGCTTTGTATTTGGCTTCTCTTAGCAGTCCTTTATAAAATGAAGTGAGGTTCTCGTTAAAAAATATCTTGCTTCCAGTTGTCTTGTCAGTCAGCTTAGCCCTCTTACCAGCTCGTAGCCACTCATCTCTTGTAGTTGACGTCAAAAACTGAATAAGTATGGCAGGAGGTCTGTCATCGTTTCTTTTCTGGAGCCTATGCATCTTTTGTATTTTGTCAGGGATGAACGGTGCATTGATATCCTTAGCCAAACCTTCAACAACAGCTGATATATTTTCAATTTTGGTGGATTCAGCTTGTAAAGGAACATTGTGAATTTCCAAGTTAACACGTCTGCCATATTGTTCCAAATCATTTACACGTTCAGTGAGGATCTTAACCTCATCACCACTCTTTGCTAATTTAGTCTTCACTTCATTCAGCTCCTGTTTTAATACTTTATTTTCTTCCCTTAATTTTTTTATTTCCCTCAGGATCTCATCATACTTTTCAGAGTGAAACTGCAGAGATTCTTGAATATTGTTAACAGTGTCCTTTATTTCCAATAGACTGTCAATCTTACCAGCTATACTCGAGGTTAGGCTGTCAGATGCTTCATCTTCTGCTTGGCTTTTTGATCTGTCCTTTTTTCTGCAAGAAATGCAAACCCATTTTTCTTGGCCATTTTTCCCAAGAGCTTTCCAAGAATTACTTTTTAGACTACAATCTCCAAAGTGGAAGCCAATGTTACATAACCTACACTGGCTATGGTCACCATCTATAGGCAATATCTCTTTACATTTGCCACAAAAACTATCGCCCATTTCATCAGGCATTTTTATGATGTTTCAGAATAATATTTCAAAAGTTTTCCTTTTAAAAGTATATAAAAACGTATAAAACACTTACAAATATAGCAGAGCAAAGATAGCTCCAACTAACCCCACCAACGCCACAGAGTAATATGACTATATATATATATATAACTATATTTAAACATTCCTTTATAAAGTAATAAATTAGAAATGCTAAATATTTCAGTTGGGATTAGTGGCGTAATGCAATGTTGTGAAAGGGAAAGAACTGAGTATCAGATTTCTAACTTTGCTGAAAATCAGACCTACACTACGTGGTTTGGATTCCACGTAATTATGAAGCTCATTTAGTTACCCTGGCTATTGGCCTAATAGTAATTGACTATCTCTAAGGAACATTCGACCTTAGTAACAAGAAAAGACAGGTCATCTATATTCATACTACACTCATACCTTGTATGTGTAAATATTCTAAAACTGAAATCATTTTTAACATTGTAGGTTAATTTAAAATAAACTGAAAAGTAATGTAAAAACGTGTGTGATAGAATATGTGCACCATCTCCTTCGAAAGCAGATGTATAAAACAGCAGATTGAGGTGAAACCGAGTAACTGCTGAGGGAGGCTCATGAAAATGTAGATTCTCTAGGAAGTACAAGTCTACAAAGCTTTACATTACACTTTGTTTTAGTTTGGATTTACTAATCTGAAATAATATCGCATGGTAAACAGATTACAAATAAATCTACTCTTCATTAATGGTGGTATATTAGTGCATTTTGTAATTTATTTTAACACGTTCGTGTGTTTTTTTGTAAAATGTGTTAGAGGGCTTTAATTTGATTGAATTTACTTTCCAAAATCTTAATAACTATATACGTCGGCACTAGTTGTGCAGTGCAGTAACTTGCGGACAAAGTGCGGTGAATGTAGGATATATGATCAAGAGGACTGAGCACACATACACAGTGTTCGCTCAATGGTTATCATCAACGTAGTCACTATTAATTCTAGGTTGTCCATGTTGGATGGTAGATAGGTTCAGAGTTGTGTAAGTAAGAGAATCGGCTATTAGGCCTGTTTCATTGGCTGAGAATCAGGCCAATACTACGTAGTTCGGATTCTACGTAAAGTTGTAGGTCTCTTAGTTGCCCTGGGCTATAGAGCTATTGATAAATGGCTCTTTATAAGGAACATTCCTTACAATTGTGTTTCCAATGTGTGGTCTTTTTATACTCTCTCTTTAGTTTAGTTTTAACTATTCTACTGCATCTTATTAGAAGTGGATAAATGAGGAGCAAGTTGTGCGACCTTAATGGTTTAAAGAAACTCAAACGTGTTCGTTTCTCAAAATATGTATCTACAATTTAAAAAATTTATTCATTTTTATCAGTAGTGCAAGTTAAAACATATATACTTTCAGAAACGTTAGAGTCGGGATGGTAGGAGGTACATTGTTTAGACGTAACTGAAATCTAAATCACTTTCAGCTATTGAATGTTCTGACTTCACTTCAGGCATTCTTATTATTTTACTTTTTATTAATTTCCAATACTACGGTATCTACAAAGAGCGATGATACTTTTGGTAACAATGATAGTTAATAATGGATGCATAGCTAGGCAAAAGCTTAATATCTGAAGCTTAGAGCTTCTAACCTGGACTGTCCACTCTTCTCTTTAAAAATGTAATAAGCCTTTGTTTACTAATCTCCATTCATGAAGCTGAAAGCTGCTAACAAAAGGCTTGTACTAAAGGCTCAGACATTATTGTCCGACACCTTTCTTTTGAAGAGCATCTAATTTATAAATACATTTGTAAACTAAATTTCCTAAAGGTATCTTAATATATCCTTTATATTTTATTTCATAAAAACTAAATAAATAAAATGTATGTTGTAGTAAAAGTAAAAAGTATTTAATCAAAATATTATTTTTAGGGTTTTAATAAAACCATTAAGTAATTTAATTAAAATATTTAATTAAAGCTTAAAAATATCACTTATAACAAAATATAAAAACTATTATTTATTACGTAAAAAAAATGTTTTAAATAATATTCTTAAGACAAAATAAATCTGACTTTTTTTACTTTATTCACCAGTTCACATGGGCCTACAGACCTGTGCGTGAACTTTATTCAACGATTGAATTACCGACCGTTGACTCAATGGAAATTCGAACCTTGGAACTCACCCTCCGCAGTCCGAAGCTGTATAGCCACTGAGCACCATGCCAGTAATGAAACAACTATTTAAGTGTAGTAATTAAACCTACTATTATGTTTATTAGTATTGAATTTATCCTGTTGAATAAAGGATTTCTTACTCTAGGCTTTGTAGTATCAAAATATATAAGATTTATAACCGCATTTTACTATGCATGTACATTTTATGTCAATTTAATAATTGTAAATTTCATTTAAATTGTTCTACTACTGTTCTTATTTGTACATGTTGTAATTAATCGTATGACGCAATAGCGGTAAGTTATGTAAGGATTCAATTCCAAATGAACTTTTAATGCAAATAAGACATAATTTAGTCAAACTTAAATATTGTACCATAGTGGGTTAATGATACTCTATTTTATTAAATAGAGGCCGTCAGTACAGACAAACTCTTCACTGACAATAGTTTCAATTTTGTAAACAAACCCAATTGTTTACATTATTTTTACAATTGTTCAATGAAATACTAATATTAATATTACAACTGATTAAACTATTGTACAATACCGTGAAAATTTTTATTCTGGACAAATAAAGATCTGGGACAAACTTGAGTACAGCAAATCAATGTTATCATCATTTTTATATCATTTTATACTCGTGTACTTATGATCGTTTTACCTATCGCTGACCAAGATTGAATAGTTGTTTTCATTAAATGCTAATAATTTAAATTTATTTTTCTCCCAAATGTTTACATGTATAATTAGTGTATATCCCTAAATTGCTATTTTGGTTTGGTAATATACTGACTATTTTTAGTCAAAATATTGGTTGGAACCATACATATTGGTAAAATCATATATCAAATGAATAACATCAAAAAATGTTTCTTCGGTATTGCCTACACATACTTGTAATTTGTATATTTCTTTACATATGGTTTTTATATATAAGCTACATATACGAGCAATGTAAGTAATAAAAATGACTACGTATTTGTAGTTTACAGTTTGTAGTCAGCTACATTTTTGTCAATTTAAAAAGACAAAGCAGAAATATATATTTGGAGCAAGATCCAAAAGTCATGTTGTTTATTAATAGAAATAATAAAGTTATCTCCTTTAACAAAGCCAAAATCAATCCATTAGTAAAATAGCACACGGATCACTCTGTAACTATGTGATCCATGGTTTGGATGAACTCTCCACAGTAACATTATTCAGCCAATCCACATTTATATTTCCAGTAGTTACTTCTACCCACGCCAGTTTGGAAGTGATTCAACAGTGTCCATCTTTAAGAGGGTGGTCCATCCCACCAACAAGTATTGGCGAATAGGGAACTTATTTCTTTCATCAAAACTAATAACGTTAGTATGTACAAAAGTAGTTGTACGTATTAACAATCAAGTCTACATAATATCAAAATACATAATATGTCTATATAATATGTATGTTGTTTTCATATTTGAAATAATTTACTTTAGTTATGTACCAATTTAATTTTAAATTTTAAAATATTAAAATTGCATAAGCACTCTAGTTGAACATTTCTTTGTGAGTTTGTATAGCAATCATATAGACCTACAATCAATAAGGGAACAATCAATAATACAAAGCTACCCAACTTATAAATTGTTCCAATTTTACTTCCATAATTGAATATTTAACTTTAAACCATAATAATGGTTATAAACTTTAATTAGAGTTGTTCAACTGAGGAAAGTTCTCAATACACTATTTTGAAGTCATTGTTGTTTCTTCCACTTGCGAAACTTTATTATAAACTTATTTAAAACATAATTATTTTGCATTATAATGATATAATACGATTGTTTACAATTCTTCTATCAACCTCTTTTAAGGTCAGTGTTATCTATCTTAATTAGATACTTTATTAAGTACTTGTTCTATAAATTAAGTATCAAAATGTATTCTTTATATCAAATATGACATTTATGACTGTTGAACGTGCATTTAATAAAATCTTAGTTACAATTTTATAGAACTTGTGTCAAACATAGCTTAATTGCCGGTAAAGTATATGTTAAGCTACAAACTATTGTAGAACTATTTCTCTATGTTCTCTATTATATACTAGCTACTAACAATAAGGTTTAACAAGTAGCCGTTTATGCCAACACAGCGGATATGACGCAGCAATATAAAAACTTAATCATGTACCTCTATGTTAGTTCTGACGTCAATATCCGGTGGTATGATTACTTCCTGTCTGTAATTGATAGTATATTATCCTGAACGTTCTAAAGGAAACACTTTACTTTCTTATTGCTTTCTAAGTACGGGTTTTTTGACATACTTTAAGAGGTTTAACAATAATATATTGTGAGCATAAGAATAATGTTGTATAAAAATAAAAATTCCCTTAAAAATATGAAAATATATTAGTTTATTAATTGTTTTCTCATAAGTGTTTTCGTCAGTAGTGGTGCAGTGGAGGGCTTTGTGGAGATTGCAGGTAAAAAAGGGTTCCATGCTCACGCTCAATCCCGTACATACCAATATAGAATCCGCTCAATGGTTGCCATCGATGTCGACACTACTAGAGAAGTATGGGGTGTTCGTTTTTAGTAGTAGATATGGTGATGATGTTGTGTAGGGAAGATAACTGTTTATTAGGCTTGGAACTGCGTGGTTTTGACTCCTAGTAAAGCTGAGGCCCCTTAGATGCCCAATTTAAAGATAGCCCATTCTGAACATAAAGTGATGTAAGTTAGTAACAAGACTACGTCGGTTAGCCACATTCATCCTACCAGCATTTTTTTTAATTAAAATTCTCCTTAAAGTACGAACAAATTGTATCGGAGTTTCATATCTTAGGACAATATGAAAAGACAGGAGTTTTAAACATTAATAATATATGTTTGTGAAATATCAATTTTAAATGACTCAATTTTTATAAAGTGTTTAAGAGTCGTAATAAATGTACAGGTTTATATGTTCAAACACAATGATTTTTCAAATCTTATACAGAAACGTTAATTTCTTGATGCATACATAAAATATGTGAATATAACGTTGACATAAAGTGTGAATACGGCAATTATTATTAGTATTACAAACTTATTATTTTTAACTAAACATTTAAATGAACAATTAAAGAACAAAGCAAATATATTAGTAATCCAAATAACGTATATTGTTATCTACTCTAATTTATACTAAATATGTGTTAGTTTAATTAACTATAGGTATCTAAAACTATAGGTGAATTAATCGTAACTTAGGAAATATATTACAGACTGGATAAGTTGGATAAGAATTTATATTTTCACTTCATACGTCAATATCCAATAATGATAGCAAATAGATCGGAGTTTGTATAAGAAATGGGTTGGACCGATTGCAAACCTTTGCAAAGAACAGAGCTGATACCTTTGTTTAGGATCTCTGTTGGAATAGTTAGTCTCTAGAGATCTCCCTTTTTAGTCAACCACTTCTGTCTTCTCTCATTTCTTACCGTAAATAATCCATCTGTATAATTTACCATTGGGAGTATCTTAAAGGGAAGAAAAAAAAAGTTTTAAGATAAACAATCCCTAGATTTTTTAGGGGAAGCACTGATGAGACATTTCTTCATTTCTTCGATTTTACTCTTTTTTCACTGTGGTATATACTGTGTTAACGCCTCAGAATATGTTTACTTTTTCATTAAAGCGTTCTACGAATTATTTTAAATAGACATAAATTAATTTTTAATGCCTAAATTATAAATACTACCTTGTCTTAGAAATAACTAATTTACCCTGATACTGACGTTATTACATTTAAGAATTGTTCAACGTGATTCTAATTTCTACTTATTTAGCAATTGAGTTAACACTATTTTATATTGTGACCTAAAACTACATCCTGTATAAAATTTAGTTCGCTTTAAAAAAAAACAAAATGTTGTTATATTTTCTACTTCAAGCTAACAATTAATGTTGCCCTTCTTTAATTTATATCGATATAGTCGATCAACATTTAAGCTCTGTAACCTGCAGATCATATTGCAAACAAATTATTCACATACAAATAATATTTGTCTTCTTATATTCCAGGTTGTTTTATGTTTATGAAATACGTAATGATATTTTACAAAAAATTCTATTTTATTATTTTAGTTTGTTTTAGGCTATACCTTTCCCGTACATGTTACGTACTCTTATCATGACAAAATATTTTTGTTTGTGCCACAACCTCCCACCCACTCAAGCACGTTCAGTGTTTGTTACTCTCCCATCCACTTATACACGTATAGTACTTATAACCTTCCCACCTATACATGTAGAGTGGTCAGGACTCTCCCACTCACCTATGCATTTATTTAGTTATGACCCTGCCACCCATCTATACACGTATCATGCCTTTTACCTTCCCACCCACACATGTCGAGTGGTCAGGAATCTCCCACCCACCTATACACGTATATTACTTATGACCTTCCCACCCATTTACGTAGAGAGGTATGGAATATCCTGCCCACATATACACGTATAGTACATATGACCTTCCCACCCACTCACGTAGAGTGGTCAGGAATCGCCCACCCACCTATACACTTATAGTACTTATATCCTTCCCACCCATACATGTAGAGTGGTCAGGACTCTCACACTCACTTATGCGTTTATTTAGTTATGACCCTGCCCCCCCACCTATACACGTGTAGTAGTTATGACCTTCCCACCCATACAAGTTCAGTGGTTGTGACTCTCCCATCCACCTATACACCTACAGTAATTATAACCTTCCCACCCATACATGTAGAGTGGTCAGGACTCTCCCACTCACCTATGCATTTATTTAGTTATGACACTTCGACCCACTTATACATGTTTAGTAGTATGATCTTCCACCCTACCCATATACGTACAATAGTTTTAATTCTCCCACATGTACAGTGGTTATGACTTATATGCGTACAGTGTTCATGATTTAAGGTGGTCCAATCGGTTTTAGTTGAGTTAGTTATTTCCCAATTATATAATCAAAATTAGTTAATATACCTTCCCTTGAGACAGGAAAAAGTATTAAAAAATGTTTAACTACTACATTAGAACTTGTGGCCTTATGAAGTGGTGAATTTATCTGATTTTAAATCAGCGTTAAGACGAAACCGTTCGAAGTACACATTTCATTTTTATAACTAAGTTTTTTATAGATAACTGTAGGGCTTAAAATGTTTTTAATTTTTTTAATGTAAAATTATTTATAATTTTAAGGGTGAAAATACCCATTTTTACCTTTAAAATTATAAATATTTGTACGTTTTTAAAAGTGAAAAACATTTTAATCCATTTCGTTATGTGTAAAAAATTTAGTTATAATTAATTGAATTTGTACTTCGAACATTTTTGTCTTAATGCTGATTTCACCTCTTCAAAAGGCCGCAAGTTATAATGCAGTGATGAAAAATGTTTTATATATTTTTCCTGTCACAAGGTAAGGTAAATTAACTAATTTTGATTACAAAATTGGGAAATAACTAACTCATCGAAAACCGATTGCACCAACTTAACCACTCTCGCACCATACGGTGGTGATAACCCACCCATATACATATGATTGTGATGACACTACCCACTTTACGTGTGTATGTAGTGGTGGTTGGGTCAGTATCAATATATCAAATGGATGGGTGGGTAATTACCAGTGTATGCGTATATGTGGGTGGGCGAGTCATTAATACAGTATGTGTATGGAGATAATGAGTAGCAATTAAAATGCATACGATTTTTACAAAAGGATTTTCTTCTGTTGTTTAAAAATATTTTTATTTAAAGAATAGGTTAAAGAAAAAGTACGTCAAACATCGATCCTCTGTCTCCTTAATTGTTGTTAGCTGTTTTGTTGGCAATTGTATTTTACAGATCAAATTAACGCAAACTTAATGTTGCGGTTTGCGTGTTTAATGCATCAATGTTTGTTATAAAAACTTAATGATTATACTGTAAGCAATTTTCATATATAAAAGAACTAAACAAATGCAATTATTTTTACACTGTAAAAGTTACTAACATATGGGGTGATATCGGATTTTTCTATTGCCATTTAACTGTATAAAAAGCACACACTAGTTTCCACACACTCTTTAAGTTCGGAACCTACTTGAGTTTTAATGAGTGAGTCATTTGGGATACGTGAGAGACTGACTCTAAATTGAGTTTCAAGTTGACTTTGTAAAGTTTGTACTGCAACACCTCTGACGTATTTCATTACATTTTCTCTTATTTATTTCTTACTTTATATATGTATTATTTTTATTGACTGTGCCAAGGGAAGAAACTTTATGAATTCTTAATGACTTTGTTAAATAATATTTTCTATTTATACTGTAATTTTTATTTTTAAATTTTTAACTCTTTTACTGATTATTTTTTGAAGTTTAAGACAATGATATTAAACATCAAAGCTATCACAGTTATTTCGTTTGTTTTACAGTCAAAACTTTAAACTATAAAGTGCAATAAACTTGGTTGCCAGTGAGGGTTTTTCTACATCTTAAGCCTACGTGGCATGTGTCCTAGAATCTATTCATTATTAAGACGTCGATCATCAAGATATGGGCGAATATGAGGGGCGAATGAGTGTAGATCAATGAGTGTTCTCATTGTTACTAAGTTAGTTGAACTGTTCCTCAGAAAGAGCTATTTATTAATAGCCCAATAGGTAGGGCAACTAAGAGACCTACAACTTTACATTGAATCCGAACCACGTAGTTTTGGTCTGATTGTCGGCTAACTGACAAGCCTGACACTCAGTTCTCTTCCCTAAACAACATCTAAACTTTGTTACTACTCAACATTGACACCCTAGACTTCTCTAGTAGTATTCAGGTCGATGGCAACCATTGAGCGGACGGCGTGACGGTATTAAGAGGACCGAGCATAGAACCAACCTATCACCAACAATATCCTGAGCACTTTGTCCCCAAGTAGCTGGGTTACAGCACTATGCCACCTGTGCCGACCCGTGTATTTCCCGTGACAACTGCGTCCAGCTGCTTTCCCTGCTATTTATAAGATAACTAGATGTTATGATTATAATATATTAACTAATAATAAATAATTATTTATCACCAGTCTATACCTAAAATACAGTATATTGATAGCTGAAATGTGTTTGCCAATGGTGATAGAATGTTAATGAATAGGTTTTATTATTTTCCGTTACCATCTCGTTTCCATGATTATGATAGACACTAAAACATACAAGGGTTGATTCAGTAGTACTACCCAAATGAAGAATTTCGCCTTCATACACTTTACTAGCAATCCATTACCGTACTTTTAGATTTTTGATACAAAGTACCAAAATAGCTTAATCAATAAGTCTGAAGAAACTGTAAATTGTGGATTTGAATATGTTCTTCGGAGAGGTTTAAAGTACCTAAAAAAATTCGGAGATTTCGTGATGAGTGACTACACCATTTTTGGATAATATATATGAAGATAAGACTCTACATATGACCTATATGTACCAATAATAGTCAGCAAATAAACATTAAGTTCTTTCATTTAGCCTCCTTATATTCATTACAAACGAATCTAGCTTGGACATTACCGTAAAGTCTAATCGTTATGATTTTTAATTTAGAGTTAGTATTGATGATATTTAAAGTACATATGAAGTAAATAATAAACATAAAATAAATCTCAAATGTGACAAATGTTGACAGCTAGCTATCATTAATTTTTACATTAAATACACCTGGACGATCATTTATTTATTTATTTTTTATATATTCTTAAGATTCCGATCGTCAAGATATGAGCGAATATGGATTTCGAATGAGTAGGATGAGTGTAGATGAGTTAATGTATTAACCGGCGTTGTTACAAACTAAGGCCGGTTATTCGTTAGAAATTGCCATTAATTATAGCTCAATAACAATGAATATCCGCTGGTTATCAGCTGATCACTTTTAAAATTTGTTATAACTCTGATTGGAATCGAACTGAGAACATTTAGCTTATGAAGCTGGGCTTTTACTAACTTCGCTAACGATCAATTACAGAGCTTTAATAACTAAATTTATACCAAACTTAAACATTTCATTCATGTAAATTTAAATTACAATGTTTAGTGTCTTTTTTATAGATGCAATAACATTTATAGTCACGCATTTGTTGCTCGAACTGGTTTAAAGCCCATAACTCATACAACAAATTGTCTTTATGCTCATTACTCTGTGAGAAGGAATGTCAACAATAAATCAAAGCACAATACACTATTGTAATTTGTATTTAACATACATACTGTATATTATACATATTTCAATACCAATGTAAGTGTAAATACACATGCATCGTACTCGTCATAAATCATAAATATTAACAAATTGCTTATTAGAATAAATTTCTAAGAAGACCAAAAGGAATATTATACTGGTTACTTTTATTTGCCTTGTCTTTAAAAATTTACGGTAAATTAAATGTATTATCAGTTAAACTAGAATATCTTTGTACATATTAGTTATAGCTCCTTTACTATACCGAAGAAAGGTTAACAAATACTAGTTCCGTATCGTTAAACAGCCTAACGGATGTTATCCAACGCTCTACGTACATACAGTTCATGTAAATGTAAGCGACAATAAGGCCGGCATCGGTTTTATAGCTGCAATAAAATTTACATCCGAACATTTGCTGTTTTTATTGGTTTATAAATGTTGAACACAATAAAGCTCTTTTACTACTGCAAAGTTTTAAAAATAATAGTTTACAACATTAAAAATGTTAATTTTTGTTCCGTGAATAAGGATTTATGTCATAAACGTTGATGATCATAAGTTATTTAATTCAATATTGCTGTTTAGGGAATTAAAGTGCAGTTTAAATTGAAATGAGTGACCGAATACAACAATGACCAAATAATGTTTATTTATGTAAAATATTTTCGAAAATACCCAATGATTTATGGAATTTATATTAAAAAGTGTGCATTAATCGGTTTTAATGTCGTTCTTTTGTTATTTATTTCATATGATCTATACACTTTAAATGATTAATTAAAGTTTTCTTTAAATACCACAGTATATTTTTAACAAACTGTAATATTAATATTCACACAGCTTGTGAATTTTTAAAGCAAATACGAACGATTACTTAAGTATAGGTTAGGTTAGGTTAGGTTATGTTAGGTTTGTGAATAATTCATAAATGTGAATGAATAAAGGTTAATTGAACAAATTAATTGAATTTGTACTTCGAACATTTTTGTCTTAATGCTGATTTCACCTCTTCAAAAGGCCGCAAGTTATAATGCAGTGATGAAAAATGTTTTATATATTTTTCCTGTCACAAGGTAAGGTAAATTAACTAATTTTGATTACAAAATTGGGAAATAACTAACTTATCGAAAACCGATTGCACCACCTTAACCACTCTCGCACCATACGGTGGTGATAACCCACCCATATACATATGATTGTGATGACACTACCCAATGAACGTGTATGTAGTGGTGGTTGGGTCAGTATCACTATATCAAATGGATGGGTGGGTAATTACCAGTGTATGCGTATATGTGGGTGGGCGAGTCATTAATACAGTATGTTTATGTAAATAATGAGTAGCAATTAAAATGCATACGATTTTTACAAAAGGATTTTCTTCTATTGTTTAAAAATCTTTTTATATAAAGAAGAGTTTAAAGAAAACGTAGGTCAAACCTCTGTCTCCTTAATTGTTGTTAGCTGTTTTGATGGCAATTGTATTTTATAGATCAAATTAACGCATACTTAATGTTGCGGTTTGCGTGTTTAATGCATCAATGGTTGTTATAAAAACTTAATAATCATATTGTAAGCAATTTTCATTTATAAAAGAACTCAACAAATGCAATTATTTTTACACTGTAAAAGTTACTAACATATGGGGTGATATCGGATTTTTCTATTGCCATTTAACTGTATAAAAAGCACACACTAGTTTCCACACACTCTTTAAGTTCGGAACCTACTTGAGTTTTAATGAGTGAGTCATTTGGGATACGTGAGAGACTGACTCTAAATTGAGTTTCAAGTTGACTTTGTAAAGTTTGTACTCCAACACCTCTGATGTATTTCATTACATTTTTCTCTTATTTATTTCTTATTTTATATATATTATTTTTATTGACTGTGTCAAGGAAAGAAAATTTATGAATTCTTAATGACTTTGTTTAACAATATTTTCTATCTATACTGTAATTTTTATTTTTTATATTTTTTAACTCTTTTATTGATTATTTTTTAAAGTTTAAGACAATGATATTAAACATCAAAGCTATCACAGTTATTTCGTTTGTTTTACAGTAAATATTTTAAACTATAAAGTGCAATAAACTTGGTTGCCAGTGAGGGTTTTTCGACATCTTAAGCCTACGTGGCATGTGTCCTAGAATCTATTCATTATAAAACGTCGATCATCAAGATATGGGCGAATATGAGGGGCGAATGAGTGTAGATCAAGGAGTGTTCTCATTTTTACTAAGTTAGTTGAACTGTTCCACAGAAAGAGCTATTTATTAATAGCCCAATAGCTAGGGCAACTAAGGGACCTACAGCTTTACATTGAATCCGAACCACGTAGTTTTGGTCTGATTGTCGGCTAACTGACAAGCCTGACACTCAGTTCTCTTCCCTACACAACATCTGAACTTTGTTACTACTCAAAATTGACACCCTAGACTTCTCTAGTAGTATTCAGGTCGATGGCAACCATTGAGCGGACGGCGTGACGGTATTAAGAGGACCGAGCATAGAACCAACCTATCACCAACAATATCCTGAGCACTTTGTCCCCAAGTAGCTGGGTTACAGCACTATGCCACCTGTGCCGACCCGTGTATTTTCCGTGACAACTGCGTCCAGCTGCTTTCCATGATATTTATAAGATAACTAGATGTTATGATTATAATATATTAACTAATAATAAATAATTATTTATCACCAGTCCATACCTAAAATACAGAATATTGATAGCTGAAATGTGTTTGCCAATGGTGATAGAATGTTAATGAATAAGTTTTAATATTTTCCGTTACCAACTCGTTTCCATGATTATGATAGATACTAAAACATACAAGGGTTGATTCAGTAGTACTACTTAAATGAAGAATTTCGCCTTCATACACTTTACTAGCAATCCATTACTTTTAGATTTTTGATATAAAGTACCAAAATAGCTTAATCAATAAGTCTGAAGAAACTGTAAATTGTGGATTTGAAAATTTTCTTCGGAGAGGTTTAAAGCACCTTAAAAAATTCGGATATTTCGTGATGAGTGACTACACCATTTTTGGATAACATATATGAAGATAAGACTCTACATATGACCTATATATACCAATAATAGTCAGCAAATAAACATTAAGTTCTTTCATTTAGCCTCCTTATATTCGTTACAAACGAATCTAGCTTGGACATTACCGTAAAGTCTAATCGTTATGATTTTTAATTTAAAGTTAGTATTGATGATATTTAAAGTACATATGAAGTAAATAATAAACATAAAATAAATCTCAAATGTGACAAATGTTGACAGCTAGCTACCATTAATTTTTACATTAAATGCACCTGGACAATCATTTATTTATTTATTTTTTTATATATTCTTAAGATTCCGATCGTCAAGATATGAGCGAATATGGATTTCGAATGAGTAGGATGAGTGTAGATGAGTTAATGTAGTCGTTGTTACAAACTAAGGCCGGTTATTCGTTAGAAATTTCCATTAATTATAGCTCAATAACAATGAATATCCGCTGGTTATCAGCTGATCACTTTTAAAATTTGTTATAACTCTGATTGGAATCGAACTGAGAACATTTAGCTTATGAAGCTGGGCTTTTACTAACTTCGCTAACGATCAATTACAGAGCTTTAATAACTAAATTTATACCAAACCTTAAACATTTCATTCATGTAAATTTAAATTACAATGTTTAGTGTCTTTTTTATAGGTGCAATAACATTTATAGTCACGCATTTGTTGCTCGAACTGGTTTAAAGCCCATAACTCATACAACAAATTGTCTTTATGCTCATTACTCTGTGAGAAGGAATGTCAACAATAAATCAAAGCACAATACACTATTGTAATTTGTATTTAACATACATACTGTATATTATACATATTTCAATACCAATGTAAGTGTAAATACACATGCATCGTACTCGTCATAAATCATAAATATTAACAAATTGCTTATTAGAATAAATTTCTAAGAAGACCAAAAGGAATATTATACTGGTTACTTTTATTTGCCTTGTCTTTAAAAATTTACGGTAAATTAAATGTATTATCAGTTAAACTAGAATATCTTTGTACATATTAGTTATAGCTCCTTTACTATACCGAAGAAAGGTTAACAAATACTAGTTCCGTATCGTTAAACAGCCTAACGGATGTTATCCAACGCTCTACGTACATACAGTTCATGTAAATGTAAGCGACAATAAGGCCGGCATCGGTTTTATAGCTGCAATAAAATTTACATCCGAACATTTGCTGTTTTTATTGGTTTATAAATGTTGAACACAATAAAGCTCTTTTACTACTGCAAAGTTTTAAAAATAATAGTTTACAACATTAAAAATGTTAATTTTTGTTCCGTGAATAAGGATTTATGTCATAAACGTTGATGATCATAAGTTATTTAATTCAATATTGCTGTTTAGGGAATTAAAGTGCAGTTTAAATTGAAATGAGTGACCGAATACAACAATGACCAAATAATGTTTATTTATGTAAAATATTTTCGAAAATACCCAATGCTTTATGGAATTTATATTAAAAAGTGTGCATTAATCGGTTTTAATGTCGTTTTTTTGTTATTTCTTTCATATGATCTATAAACTTTAAACGATTAATTAAAGTTTTCTTTAAATACCACAGTATATTTCTAACAAACTGTAATATTAATATCCACACAGCTTGTGCGTTTTTTAAAGCAAATACGAACGATTACTTAAGTATAGGTTAGGTTAGGTTAGGTTAGGTTGGGTTAGGTTCGGTTAGGTTAGGTTAGGTTAAGTTAGGTTAGGTTAGGTTAGGTTAGGTTAGGTTAGGTTATGTTAAGTTTGTGAACAATTCATAAATGTGAATGAATAAAGGTTATTGTTTGAAAAAAGATGTAAGTTATAAAACTGAGTTCATCTTAGCTAAGAAAGGAGCCACTTGGTCCCAGCGCTGCGCCACTAGTGCCGACTGAAGAGCTGCTGTGAAGGAAATTATTTTACATTTTTATTCAATTATATCACAATTTGATAAACACATTACGTGTATTGAAAACTGTTCCTATGCATTTAGACATTCTTTTTTAATTATATACTTGATTATAAAATATTTTTTCGATTGTATTGGTTCACATATGTTTCACGCTCAACAATGAAACGAAAACATTAAGAAAAAGTGAGGAAACTTTATAATTAGTAGCTTTAAAGCACAAGGGACAAAACTATGTTGACATAATGTTGTTGTAATATAGAAACTTTGAACAGTTCAGCCTGGTTTCACTAACATATGGTTCAAGTTTCTAGCGCCTCACACAACATCTTTACACTAACTTTAACATGTATAAACACTTATGTAGGATTTTATACACAGTTGTCCAGCGTAACCACAGTACACCATATATTTAACAATATGGGATATAACCTTTTTTGTAAGAAAATAAATTTAAGTTTCTAAAGATTTTTAAATACCCCTTTTCAATTAAATACAATAATAATTAGTCAAAATAAGGAATAAAACAACAAAAAAGAGCACATTAAGAGAAGAGAAAAAAATATAATATGGAAGACTGGACAGTTTTATTAATCTTGGAAAGAAAAATATTATAAAATTGGAATACATTGGAAAGGAACTTAAGATAAAGGTGTACTCATACAAGATGAATTATCAAACAAACTTATTTTATGGAGCGGACATAAAATTATTTTAGTAGATTACAGGCAAGGGAAATGCGATTCTGGTGAGGAAAAGAGAAGATTAGAAGAAGAGATAAAGAATTAAATAATCCGAGAATCGTTCAAAGTGACACCACTACTAGATACAATGGAATGAAGAAGGATACAGTTGATGGGGCATGTGAAGAAGATGGGAAATAATAGATTGCCGAGGATAACCTTGGAGAAAGATGAAGGAGGTCAGAGAATGATGGGAGGACAAAGTGTAGAAGGTTGCAGAAAGAAGATTAATGCAGACAGACAAGTGAAGGATGAAATACACTGTATATTCTTTTCTTGGTATGTAATGTATATTTGTGAAAATTTAAATAGTTACCCACTAGTGGACTTATTTTATTCTAGCAGTTTCTTTTAATAATTTTAGGTTTAATTTTGTAATATCCTCTCTCAAGTAAACTTTTAATTTTAAATATTTTGTTAGTTTTTTTTGTGGGTTGTACTTAAACATTTGAGCACATCGTTGCAGTTTCTTAGCTCCAAGTGGACCACTTGGCCTTCTTAGCGGCCGAAAGGAAGCAGCCAACTACACCACCTTTGTCACTGCGGCTTCTCCAGGCTATGTTACTATTTTCTTCAGGATGAAGTTCTCAACGTGCAGGTGACCTCCGCCCTTTTATTGTCTCTAACTTCCGATCAGTGTATGTCTATGTCTGTGTCCTGTGGTAGTGCTTGGACTTTTTCATTTTTTATGGAACGTAGGGACTGTTTGGGAGGGATGGGGATCTGTTCAGAGAATGACTTTAGATTTCGTTTTTATTTGTTTAATTTATTTATATTTTTTACCCAAATCTTTTGTTTATAACAGGGTTCCAAAGAACCCAAAGGTTTTCCTAATACTGTTAACTCTTTAATTCGGGGTATCCGAGTCCTACCAGCAAGATTTGGTATAATTATTAACTGACACAAAACCCTTTTATTCTTTTTTTTATTGGCAAATCTCTAAATATTTCCTTCGAGGTCGGTTAAATGTCTGCTCATTTAACTCATATTATGTTGATGTGTAGATTTATTGTTTAGATTGTCCAGATGTTTATTATGATTGTTGTTTTATGGTGATTATATATGGTATCGTCTCTGGCTTTTGATTAGCTGTACTTTTTACGTATTATTCAATGGTTAGATTACATGTTCATTGTATTGACAAATTATTGACTACACTAATTTGTTGAAGATTTATTAGAATTCGTTATCTAAAATACAAAATTAAAGCTTTTTTCAAACCTAACACTTCTTATAGTGTCTGGTATGTAAATTTCCTCCCAGCAATGCAGTTTGCCAAACAAGCACTTAAGTGAGGGAGATTAACGGTGTTTCACTTAGTCTCAAGTGTCGACGGTAAAAGCGGCTCACCTAAATAAATCAATTAACCTGGACGTAAATTGGTCGCATATTGAAGATTTATTTTAAAAGGTTTTTTAAGAATGAACTTAATTAGTTTTATTTTGTTTTTAATATACATATATAAACCTTTTATTCAAAATATCTAATAGCTGTAATTTTATTATGAGGAAAAGGGCTGAGTAAAGTATTTTATCGTTTGGCCTCTCCATATTAAATGTCATAAGAGCATTATTTTTCTCTATTCAAACGGAACACTCAGCCAAATTTGGTTATACTCTTTGACCTTATTTATTATTTTTCTTTTTTTAATAAATTAAAGTCAATATATTTACCTTATTTAATGCTATGATACTATTTAGGCATGATGTATCTACAGAATGCCCCACAACCATTTACACAAACTTTAACACATTGTACTGTTCAGCAGGCCATACTAACTTGTTTTACAATGTAACAGGTGTCTTATCTCGATTGGTCTTCTGTGGATGTGTTTGTGTGAGTGATTTTGACAGAAATTTAAATATTTAAAAAAAAGGTTTAAGCTAAAATAGTATATTAGGTAAAGTTATTTGTTTAATTAAAAGACATTTTACTGCATTTTTTTTTTGACAACTTCAATTTTAAATCGTGACAATTAAAATATATCCTTGCTTTTCTAGATACTTAGCAAATAAATGTTTAACTTAAGCCTTTTCAAAATGAATTTCAGAGGAAAATCAAAACGTTCATTAAAAGATACTCCATTTAGAAAACATTCTTAACGAGTTTCAGTATTACATCTTAAACTATTTTTTAAATATTTATATATTTTTTAAATCAAATACTTATACACAGTTGAAGTTGGACAATAGTTATATTGTATTTGTTAGTAACGCCTTACTGAACAATGTGGCAAAGCTTTTTTTAAGTTTTCGGGACACCCTGTGTATATAAAATGAGTTATACTGAATAAAATGTTTATCTTTCCCATTAACTTTATGTAAAGATATTATCATGGACTTAGTATTTCTATAAAAGCAAAATTTCTAAACAATAACTTTATTTTCATTTCATTGTTATTTCAAAACAATGATTAGAGTGAGATCTTTTATTGTCTCTTCTTTTAACTTTTTAGTCCAGCTTACACTACTATATTAATAAGTTTTCTTTCTATTAATATAAATGAAATTTATTAACAGTATTTTACAAAATATTAAGATTTATATTGTACTGAATAAATACGATCACACTAGATATCATTCCTAGATATATCCCTATGATACAACTCTATATATATTTCAATAAACTTACTGTAATTAAATTCTAAATAAATATTGATTTTCATAAATTTTTGTTACGTTTAGAGGTTAAAATGCAGAGAGTTAAAAAATAATAGTTTTAAAACATGTCTGAGGTCACAATATAATTGAAGTTGGAAGAACAAGCAAGTCTAGATATTCCCAGGAGCACAAAATGAGATCTGACTTTGGCGTGAGTATATTCACTTTGGCGGAGTAAGGAAGTACAAAGATCCTGTTTACTATATTGTAGCTGGGTTTTATGTGGATATAAAACTTTCTAACTATTACTACCCTAAACCAAGATATATTGTTGCTGTAGTGAAACAAGGAAAATTATAGTTTTAGTCTGGATTTGTAATATGATCATATTTATATGCATGATATTATAGAAAGCCGTATCATACTCAACGAATGGATTAAATTCATCTGAAATTTGTTCTTGGCTTTTTATCACAAAGTATTTTATGATATTTTCTTTTCAATAAGTTACGGACTAAATCTAACTAAAATATCTAAATTTAAATGTAATGGTATTATAATTAGTAATTATTATTATTATGGAAACTGTTTTAATTAATAATAACAATCGCAGTCATGAGGTATTTATAAAACTTCATAAAAACCTGTTATTTTCAGAAGTGTTGTGGAGATTTTAGGTGATATGTTATACCTTTTTATTACTGCCCCTATGTGGACTCAATGTTTTTTATCAGCTTGAACACAAATAGAGAAGTCTTGGGTGTCCAAGTTGGGTGGTAGTCAGGAGGGGTGTGTTGTGAATGAATGGAAACTGATTGTCAGGCTTGTCAATAAGCTGAAAATTATACTACTGGTTTGTATTCCACGTAAAACTGCATGTGTCTTAGTTACACTGGCTTTTTGGCTATCGTTACACGAGTTTTTCTAAGGAACAGTCAACTTGGTTAGTTACAATGACTACACCTATTCATATACAATCATCACTCTCATATTACGACCGGCGTCTTAAAACTGAATTATTTCAATTATTTCTGATAGTTTTTTTATATTATGCATAATGCTCTTCCAATGCAGACTTCAAAAATAACGATCACATGAAATATTTTGTGTGATAAACATTCTAGATTATAACATTTAGTACAAAAAAAACTAACATATCGAAAATATGTAATGAGGGAAGGAAAAATATTTATATGCATCCACATAAAAGATGGAAGTTAAACACTTAACAACTTAAACCAAATTGGCCAAGGTTTTGTGGTGTTTATCACCTGTTTGAAATAAATTGTAATAACTATGCCAATGTTTATAGATCTGAAATCTTAGGGTAATGTAAACTAGTATTTCTATTGGATATTTTACCCCACTGATATACGTATGTTGAAAGGTCCTACACCATAGCAGAAAAAAGGTTACCTGATTATTAAATTACTTTTATGTTTTCAACATTATGACTCTTCCTAACTACAGTAATATCGTATTAATGATTATTACGCTTTAATTATAGTATTTTTTATGACCTTTTCTTCACGAGCTAAACATAAAAAATATGAATTATAAACTATTTCTATTAACAATACTGCATCAAGAAAAAACAGTTTTTACATTTGCCTGTAACATGGCAAAGTAGGCGACACATTTATATGGAGATTGAGACATGTTACAGAAACTGTTTCAATGACGCACTTCTCTGAATATAAGCCTTGCATTAAGAGGCAACACGGTTGGGTCATGCATATTACATTTCCCATTCAACAAATGTTTAGTTACATTTCATTCACCCGACCTGGACGTTTATTCCACTGCAGCACTGCACTATTATACAGCGTCGTTTCATTTATTTTCAGACTACTTCTTCTACAGTGTCATATCATCAGTATTTCCGTGTATTTCATTTATATAAAGAATAAATCTTACTACAATGTCTTGAATAATTATATACTCGTTTAGTAAGTTATAGAAGTAAATGTAAAATCTAAACGCTACTGACTGGCTGGTATCACGTTTTTTTCTTTAAAAGTTAGGTTAGGTTAGGTTGGGTTAGGTTAGGTTGGGTTAGGTTAGGTTAAGTTGGGTTGGATTAGGTTAGGTTGGGTTGGGTTGGGTTGGGTTGGGTTGGGTTAGGTTAAGTTAGGTTATTATACCATTTACCATATGAAAGAGAGAGCTCAGAACGGTGCAGCTAGACACAAGAGGTTATTTTTCAACAATGTAAACATGGAAGGTGAAGAACAATAACAATGTTATATTTATAAGTGCACATAAGTGCATACGAGTAATACTACACGAGTACTCTGCACTATCCGCAAACCCCAAGTCCCAGAGCACGGACGAAGGCAGAGATGCTGGTGGTGATGGCGTGGTGGCTCAGTGGCTAAGGCTTCGGACTGCGTATATATATTTACTTACAAGTATGTACTGTCCTATTGATCAAAAGTCCTCTATAATGTATTTTTTGAAAACTATTAAAATTCGTTTTCAATAAATTTATTATAAATCATAAATGTTCAGGTTTGGAAAGTTAACAACAGAAAGAAATCTGAAAACAAAGTAAAACTTGTACTTAACAGATATTTTTCAGTAATATTAAAAGAAGATATGTATGGAAGTTCGTGTTGTATTACATGAAAGCAAATGTTTTACCAAACACAACTTTGGTCCATCCAATCTACATGCAAATGTATGAAGGTGTTTTTACCAACCGTTTGCAAGGAAATAAGACATTCTCGTCTCTCAGCGTGAACGATATAATATTCTTTAATATTTTAACAATCTCTAATGTTAATTTGATTAATGTAATAATTTGTTATTTAAAATTGATCCTATTTATTTTTATTGAGTACACATTATTCATTATTAAGTAGCTTACTATTTATAATATACTCGTATTATTAAAACAGCGATACATTGGCGAATGTGAAGGAATGCTTTATATGAGTGTATGGTCTTGTAACTTTATGCTTAGAAAGGACCATTTATTAATATCCCAATATCCAGGTCGAACTAAGGGACCTACATATTTACGTGGAATTCAAAACACATAGTATTGGTGTTATTTTCAGCTAATTGACAAGCTGATACTTAGTTTTCTTCCTTACACAACGTCCGGACTCTGACTACCACCAAACATGGACACCCCAAACTTCTTTAGTGGTGCCACCCTATGGCAACCATTGAGTGGACGCCATGTCAGAGTACTGATCATAGAATTTATTTTCTACAATCTTCACAACATTTTGTTCTCAAGTAGCTGCATTACAGAACTGTGCCAAAAAATTTAAACCCAGTTAAGGTGGTGCATTCGGTTATCGGCGAGTTAATTATTTCCCGATTTTTTTATCAAAATTATTAAATGTACCTTCCCTTAAGACAGGAAAAATACAACAAAATTTTTAACCACTTTATTACAACTTGTGGCCTTATGAAGTGGTGAATTTAGCTGATTTAAAATCAACTACAAGATAAAACAGTTAAAGGTTTTTATAACTACATTTTTTAGACTTAACTGAACGGATTAAGATGTTTTTCATTTTTTTAACTAAAAAATTATGATTGTTTGGAAAAAATCTTAATCCCTCCAGTTATGCCTAAAATAAGTAGTAAATACCAATAAAACTATAGTGTAATTACTATGTATCCAGAGGTTAAAAGTCAATAATATCACAATCAAAAGCGTACTTGCGTGTTTTCTACCAAGTCAAACTTTAAAAAGTATATTAACTTGACTTTCAAAATGGCAACAGACTTGCAGCTCTGAGTTACTTTAAAACTAACTTAATAAGAGAAACTTCTTGCAACTTGAGCAGTTTTGGTTGAGGTGTTAGCTTATAACGGCAACGTACAGCATTATTAGTGTTATTTTTTCGAGTGTTTGAACTTGAGTGTGAGTGTGCAGTGATAGTGACATTTCTTCAACTCCTTAACTCGATTTTAATGTTAGTTTATGATAGTTTCCATTAATATACGTAATTTTACACTTCTTCACGATGTTTTTTTAGTTTTATAATGTTTTTGTTCGTATTAAAAATTTTGTTTTAGTAAAGTATTTATCATTTATTACCAATTCATGAACTGAATGAACTCAGCCATCACCCACAGGCAGTAGTCCATGTGGTGGCTTTCTCATATTGTTTGTAAATGTTATGTGTACTATTTTTTCTGAGATCAATAAAAATTATTACTATTGCAGTTTACAAATGAAAAAAGCTCTTCTTCGAAGGTTTCTACCTTATATAATTCAACTAACAACGAAAAGAAATAAAAAAGCATTTTATTCGTAAATAATGATCTTATTGTTCTATTTTATCTAATTTCAGTTGTATTTGTCACGTATATCTGCCTATATTTTTTTCTATAAGCGTATAATTCTAAGCTACTTTCAAATAGTAAATGTTAGGTACATAGAAAAATAAATCTATAATCATATAAATTAAAATAACTTATTTAAAATAAAACTACCGGGCACACTTAAAAGAAAAAGAAAGACTTGCAATGGCAATATGTATTGTACATATGATTCTTAAACATTACAAAATATTACCACAAACATTTTTTTACATGTATTTAATGTTCTAATTTTGTTGTAATGTTAATATATATGTAACTTTGAAGTTTATTAGAAATCGCTTCTTATAATTAAATGAAACTGATTTCTTATCTAAACAGATTACACAATAATGATTGTTTATAAACAGGTCTTTAAACTACTTTAACTACAATGATTGAGTTATTACGTAATTATTGATAAAAATGTATGTTAAAAAGTTAATTATATTTGTATGCTTATCAACAATCTTGTATGTTTTGATTATATTTAATTTATTTGGAATTGTTTAAGTAATAAGCTATTTAGAAGCTGTATTAGAGCCTTGTTAGAAATTCATCTTGTTTTATTGCTAACGTTCTTTGTCGAACAATACGAATGAAAATTATATGTTACTTACGTAAGTTGGATAGGTCATAAGACATAGAAATTCATTAATCTTCTATTAAAGTTTGTAATACTCAAGGTATTAGAACAACGTCACTATCAAACCTCATATAATCAATTGCTTATGTCCATAATGGAAAGGTAGTAAACATTTAGTTGAAAACATCGTAATATGACAATCACTCGCAATAAAAACATATTTATTAATTTACGTACGTATATAAGACGTACATATGTATCATTCCTTTGTACACCGAACTTAACACCCTCGCAAGCTTTCAAAAAACCTCATTTTATCTCTAGTACGGACTACGTTATTTCTATTACGTTTAAAATTGTACGTTACGTTTTCAGTTTAATCAGTTGGAAATAACAACTAAGCATGGTTGAAATAGTGTTAGTGATTCTTGCTGCTGATCCGACTCATAAAACCCAATACGACACCGAGGGCCATGAAGTTACCCAGCCAGTGTAGATGAGTTGCTCGTCTGTTTGCTTTACCGTGTTACTTCGGGGTGTAATAATGATATATATGTGTTGTAATATAACAGCAATAATTCAACAACTGTAATAAGATCAAATGCATTACATACTTAAAGATATTGTTCAAACTCGTAACCCAGCTACTTGGGGACAAACCGTTGTAGAGATTATACGTGTTAACTAAATCAGTCCTCTTAATACTGAAACGACGTCTACTCGACGGTTGCCATCGACATGATCAGAAGGCTGGGGTGTCCGTGTTGGGTGGTAGTCAGATATTGGTAGGCTTATCCTTATCTGACAATCAGACCAATAATATGTGGTCTGGATTCCACGTAAAGCTGTATGACCCTTAATAAGGTCTTGTAGTTATGAAATTGAAAATCTATTTACTTTATGAGGTGGAATTAAAGTCGTAATTAGTCTTTCCTCCCACTTATCATCAAGGTCTAATTTTTAAGATTTTTCTAACAATAAAAAATATACTATTTTCAGTTAAATAAAAATTATTACACTATTTAATTCTGCAATATCTGAGAAATTGTTACATATAACATCAATCTTTATGTTAGCAATATACTATAGTGAAATTGTCTTAGAACTCGTGGTAAGTTTATGCAAAATAGTATAACAACCCTTGATGATACAGTTTGCTAGATCGAACAGCTGTTGTTTAAACAAGCAAATTAAATCTAGTTCTCTCAATGGCCTTATATCTGTACCTGTTGGTGGCAAGAGGCTGTCAATAAGTATCAAGAGTATGGTATTAGTACAATACTATCACATAGTCATTTATATGAACATTATTGCACATGAGTATTAAGGTTTTTTTATATATTACGAGACGAGGGGGATGAAAAGACCTTTCATTCAAAACTGCTTTTCATTTTCGTGATAAAATACCAGTTTAAAACAGCTAATTTAAATTTTTTATTTAATAAGGTATATACAAACGTGAGTAAAGCCTAAGTATTTTAAAATTATTTTTGCTAATCATTCATATGATTCAAATTCATAAAACTTCAGATTAATAAAAGCTAAATATTCAGGTTTATTCCTAAATTACCTCAGATTATATCAAATAGGCTAAGTTTAATCCATTTATGTTGGTTTTCTAAATTTATTTATTTTACTACGATGGCTTTAATAGGATGGTGAATACAAAGACTGTTAGCAGATAGAATACTGATTAACTGTTTTACTCGGGTGAATGTATAGATAACAATAATATGGATACTTAACTTATTTGTTTTAACAACCGTTTTCAGATTGTAGATTAGTTTCTAAACAAAAT